>JAATLQ010017279.1:120874-147328 GCA_013421005.1 Heliconius erato x Heliconius himera | reverse complement strand
AATAGAGCGAGGAAATGGAAATGTTAAATATTTCGTCTCCTCGAGTGGGAATCGAACACACAGCCTGTTACGGTTGCAGTCGCACTCTTATGTCCCTGCGCTACGATTAGTATTAAAAATCAAATTTTTAATAATTCCTAAAAACTGTGGAACACACTATAGATTGAATATACTATGGATTTTACATTGGATATATTTTAGATTTACCTAGTATACTTTAGTAAAATGTAATATTAATTTAAATGTAAAACAGAAAATAAAATTATCATTGACTTATTGTTTTAAAATTCGTTTTAACTGCTGAAAGAATGAAATTGGTCATTCAACATCTCTAACACAAATAGAAAGTTTACAGCGAAGTGTCTCAGCACTACACTCTCTTAACATACAAAACAACTAGACACTAGAAAAAACAACTAAGACACTCCTACTGTTTAATAAGATTAATGACTGTCCCACGATCATTTGCGCACCCTTTTTAAGGCAGACAAATGATCCGTGATCTCACTTCATCTGGAACAGATCAATCTTGGCAGCGTCTTGCGTTCTGATTACTTGAACCTAATGGTAGGAGGCACCTGTGGAGTGACCTGTTGCGTCCTTTTCGACGATATTTTTGCATAATAATAGTAAATATATATATATAGAGGCCGGTCGTGGCGCAGCGGCACGAGGTGTGACTGTAAAACCGACTGGTTGTGGGTTCGATTCCCACTCGAGGAGATGAAATATTTACTTAAATTTATATTTCCATTTCTTCGCTCTGGTGTCGAGGTTAAGCGCGGCGTTGAGTTCTGCCACTCAACACGCAATGCCTCCAGACTTCGGCAGAAAGTGGGGAACGGAGTGTCTTAACACTAGGTTCCCTCTGCCTACCCTGTTGTGTTCGGGATACAGCGTGAAGCTGATTTTATATATATATTTATTGGTTGGGAAGCTGTTGTGGCTTCTATTCTTAGTTGGGGGGACGTTTATGTTTGGTTAATCTTTATGAATAATAAAATAAAAAAGTTTACTCGTCATACAGTTAACAATATTGGCATAATCAATAAAATTGTTAGCATAAAATACAATAGAAATGCCAAAAAACAGTAAAAAGGAGGCTATCTCTGAAACTACTGGCTTATTAAACATATTGATATATTTCTTTTACATATCTTTTTTGTACGGGCGATTTTCTATAATACAGATAGTTTGAGAGAGAGAGTTATTACTCATTTATCATTTTGGTAAAAATCTGATTTTTTATTGCTTTTTTCGTTAAGTCGGTTAACAAAAAGTACATAAAAAATCAGATTTTCATATAAAGTTACCGATTAGTTAATATAATAAATATCATTAATTGTAAACTAAATCCGCTCTACAGTTTAAGAACAACTAACTGTGTAGGGCTCGGTGAAGCGACATGACGTGTACCGGCGTAATAAATCGCTTGGACAGCCCGGTGGATGTGGTATACAGGTTCTTATTCGCGGTGTTGCTTTTGGTTCTATTTCAAGATCTATCCGTGGTAATGTAAATAAGGAAGTAACTTAAGTAACTTGTCCTAGATGCACTGTTTGATGTGTGCGATGGTTGTAGGTTCAATTTCAGCTTGGGATATTTTTGTTTTTGTAATAATTGTTTTTGTTTTACATGTTTGTTTAGACTAAAAGTGTCACGAAATTAAGAGGGAAAGGATGAACGGAGAGTCTTATCTATTTATTTGTACGTTGATGCGTTTAATATCACTTTTTATCTACAACATTATATGACAATGCACAACTGAAACTACGCGGCGTAGTAAGTAAGCTGAAAATTCTTATATATGTTTCTCGGGGAGTATAAGGGAACACTAAGAGGGAAGTTCTCAAAATTCTCACGTTACGGAAAAGAAACGGAATTTTACGTTTTACGTCGTAAAATCTAAATTATCGAAGCTACAGGCATCAAGTAGTACTTTAAAGAAACGCAAAAAGTTAATACAAAAAAGCTATCGAAGCTTCCAGTCTACTCGTATACTACTCTTGCAATCTACCCCCTATCAGATGCGATAGCATTACTCCCACTAATAAGTGCGAGTAATGAAACAGACTGATTATACCAACTATAGCATATCTTATACTATACCTACTATAGTATAATACTATACTATAGTCGATTTATAGCCGGTGAGCTGTTGGAACTTTTGCGCGTACGCATCGATAAACCGCTATTATCTTCAAAAGGTTGGGGCACACTGGTTGTTTTATTATAATAATTGATATTTAAAACTCCCGAAACTGGTGAAAAGCATGAGGACCCCCCGGAGGGCATGTATTAAGAGGTGATGACAGTGGACGAGGCGAAAGAGGTATGCAAGGACCGTAGCGTTTGGCGCTCCGTTCTCTCTGACTACCCCGCTAGGGAGGTAAAGCGAGAAGCTAGTTTTAGTTTCTTTTTCCGAAACAAAAAACTCTAAAAATAAACCAGCAATATTCTTCCATCAACTCAATACATTTTCTTGAAATATGAGTAAGAACACACTTGATTAAGTAAACTTTAAAACAAATAAGTCAATCAAAATCGATTCATCTTCTGACGAGTTTTGTTATGGTAAAACCGCCTCGCTTTGTCTCGTTACCAGAGGGAGAAAATGAAAACCTTGAACAAGTACGTGTACGAGTGGGAGTGGAACCTGGGAACATTCCGCGTGTACAGTCGTACGCGTGTACCCCTGCGGCACAACTAACTTCAAAACAAAAATTACGTTTAAAAAATCCAAAATATATTAATTTCAAATAAAAAATTACCTACTGTACCCCGAGCTCACACAGTGGGTATACTCGCACGTCGTCCATTACGTACCAACATACAGACATGCCGCATTGTATCGCATCTTATCGTTAATTATAGCTAACTCGTTTACAGATTACCGTGATTTACCGGCACTTGGCGCTGCGACTATAATTTTACATCAATCTTCTTTAAAAGTATACATTTTTTAAAATTTTGTTTCTTGTTTCGTTTGAGGGTGTTTTTGTAGTTACGGTAGTTTTAGGCTCGTATCCTACTTGGGGTAGTGATTATATTCATTTATTTTTATATCGGCACTTTGGGACATAAAGCGCGGCGTGGAGTTCCACCACTCAACACCCTTTTGAAAATTGATTGGGACACTTTATGTCTAAAACTATATTCCGTCTGCATGTCCTGTTAAATGCATCAGAAAGTCAAGCATATTGAATCTTTTTACATAAAAGCTACCTACTGGCTATAGCTATATTTTTTTGTAAAATAAGACCATTTTAAGATGGTATCAGCTGTATTGCTTCCAGCTCGACACGAGCTTGTTGAATCTTGTCGCCGTTATCATTAATTACTTGTTAAATATACAACTATTTATAATTATAAAACACTATTTGTAGCCTACCACTCTGTTTGCGTGAACTATAAAACCTGATATCATTTTTTTTCCTTTCTACCTTTGGGGAGTGACATGCAGAATTGTCTGTACGTTGTCTGTGTATGGTAGCAAATTGCATTGTTTGGTTTCGCCTCTTAACTAACTCTTGTCAGTCTTGAAAATTGAGCAGAAATGGAGACAGAGTGTCTCAACACTACGTTCTTGTTGCGTACTCAACTATGCAGGAAACAACACAAACACAAGCCAACGTAGCATAAATTTCCTCAACATTTAGTTACCACCATTTCGGTCCACTTACTTTTTATATAACACTTAGAACTCCATAATAAACAATGTATCTACTTCTATCTGACATAACTTACTTGAATAGTTATCGAAAATCAAATAAACATTTCATTAATAAAGGAATGTTCGGTAAAATTTTATTTTACGTTCATTGATACGAGGTGATCATACGTAATTTCAAGGCCCTCGTGGTACGCCATCAGAATATAGTAAATTGGATTCCATCCCAGAAAAAATATTTTTTCTCTATTATACATTGGCAAGGCAAAGTGTGTCGTTGAGTTTCGTCACCCATTATCTCGAATTCAGGTGGATAGAGAATGAGAGTGAGACTGTCTTAGGTCTAGGTTAGGTTCCTGGGTTAGGCTCTAGGTTAAATTAGGCAATGCGAGACGCAAAAAAAAATGTAAATAAAAATTCAAACACACAATTCCACGGTTTACAAGAGAAAAAACTGTCACAATGCGCAAGCGCAGTGGGCGTAACTCATAAACATAGGTCCAACTCTTTTCAATAGTACTTTTATCTCTTTCGCGCATACAATGTAAGTGATGAGAATTTACTATCTTACTTCTACTAAAAAGCTAAAGGACTACCATTGGATAAATCGCAATAAGTTTTTATAGCCTTTAATATATGTACAGTCGTGTGTATGTACTACGGCATAAAGTAATGTTTTTTATTATCAACCATTTTTTTGTTTGTATGAAGTTTCTTAGATAGCTCTACAAATATGTAGATGGTCAGCTTTGTCGTTTTAGATTATTTTAACGGCTTTATATATTTTAGTTTAAATGTAAATAGTATCTTTGAAGTAAGCTCACGATTTTATATAATTTAATATAGTTTTTATATATTTTTTCGTTTTTTTTTTAACTTCACGTAATATCCCAAATAAAGCAGAATAGGCAGAGGGAGCCTAGTTTTAAGTCACTTCGTTCCCATTAAAACACTGCCATTCCCCACTTTCCGCCATGTTGAGTAACGGATCTCAACACCGTGTTTTGCTTGCCACCAGAGCTAGGAAATGAAAATATTAAATATTTAATTTGATCGAGTGGAAATGAAATCAACAGCATATAGCGCTTGCAGTCGTACGTTTCTGCCCCCGCGCCACGATTGACTAATTTTTTTGCCATCACAATAACTTTTATATGTAAAAAATAGACGAACTCGTAAGTAAGGTCAAACAAACAGACATAAACATAAGTGTTTATGAAGACACATATTATAACTATGACAATGTTTACATTGACGTAACCGAAATGTTAATTTAAACAGCAGGTGCTTTAGAGAAGCGATCGTTTTAAGATGTAAGAGCTGGATAAAGATTAATTTAAGAAAAACATAAGATTTTTTTGTTTCCGAGTTTTATGCTGTATCCCACAAATAGCAGCTTAGACAAAGGGAACCTAGTGTTAACACTCTTCTTTCCTCAAGCACCGCCCAATGCTTGAGACAGTGTGTCTTGAGACTTCGAAACTCAACACCGTGCTTTGTCTTGTTACCATAGTTTCAAAATAAAATAAATATTTTCCCCGTGTAGAATTTGAACCTACAAGCGTCGTGTTTACAATCAGATGTTGTTCGGTTACGTCACGACGTCTCTTAAGTTTTAAGCTAAGCTAATATAATAAACGATCGTAACACATGCAATTATATACCTATTATAATGATTTGAAGGGGTTACAAATAACAGGTTAAATATGAGCAATAAAATCTAAGTAAATTATTTGATACTTCATTAGTTAAGTAACTTACCGAAGTTTCAATGTGATATTCTATTTAGAATAGGCTGAGAGCCCGCTGGTACTATTAAAGCTACTTATATTTAAAAATTTTTTCAATTATCTTTTAATTATTGAAATCTTCACGCATTAAACAGTATTGCAACTATTTATTACATAAAAAGATTTCTTTTGTATATTACATCCAAATTTTTGTAATACATAAAACAAGTGCCCTTTTAGTGCTGCGTGTCATTTTATAAAGTACTAACATCCTAAAAATATAAATTAGCTTAAAATATACTAATTAAAATAGATTCAAATTAATTTAGGTTAAATTACAAGCAAAATATTGAGAAATGTCTCAATTATACTCAAGCTCTTAGACTATAAGACTTCAAGAGTCCAGTCTAGGGATGTATCGAATGCAATTACGTCGGCTCCGGTAAGGATGTTAAAGAATTATAGCTAATAAACGATAGATGCCTTTTAACTCAACAAGATTTTACCTTTTGAGGAAAGCCATTTTATAATGTGAGTACTGAAATTGATGGAGTTTAAATAATTTTGTTCTATCTTAAAGCGTTATTTTAAAAAAGTACTTGGTTTGATTAGTAATCTAAAGACACAATCAGTATATGGATTTTTCTTATTTTTCCAAATAAGATTTGAACCATCAAAACTATCAACAACGAACTGTCATGTGCAATTATCTACATACTATACGATTGTAGTAATTTGTTGTAATAATATATACAAACTAAATAACCTCAGCTGCCACATAACGTGTGGGCGACAACTTATTTGTGTTCTTTCAAAGTTTTCAAAAGGCTTTGATTCCACAATACTGACCATTCAAATGAGTCACTATTGCGAACTATCCCATATATTTAGTTGTAACTTCCATTTGCTAATACAAAAATATTTTTTACTAGTTTCTTCCTGTGGTTTCGGTCTCGTGGTCAAACGCAAATAAGAGACGTGTATGACACATTCTAAGTTCCCAAGATTATTTTGAATGCATACATAGAAACTATTAACATGATGTAATATATCACACACTGTTCCTTGATAAATATATTTAAAAAATGTACAGTTTGTACCAGTAGTTTTTTTTAAACATTTTTAAAATGTTACTCCTCCACACTTTGGAAAAAAAAATATTTATTTAGAGAACGTATAAAAATTTAAACCGACCTGGAAACCGACCAGGAGGTGCAGGTTCAAGTCCCGCTACGTTCAAATTTTTATACGTTTTCTAAATAAGTATTGTACTAGTAGTAGGTAGCGTAATGTGTTCAAGAAAACAAACCCTTCCGTGTTATAATACTAGTATGGATGTAAGCATGTCGTACACAAATTCTATATGGCGTGTTTCATACGAGCTTAACTTAAAACCAGAGGCCGTGGTGCAGGGGCAAAAAGTATGACTGTAAAACCGACTGGATGTGGGTTTGATCCCCACTCGAGGAGACGATATATTTACTTAAATGTATATTTCCATTTCTTCGCTCTGGTCTCGAGGAAAAGCGCGGCGTTGAGCTCTGTTACTCAACAGCAATGCCTCCAGAATTATAATACTAAGTTCCCTCTGCCTACCATGTTGTGTGCGGGATACAGCGTAAAGCTGATTTATTTATTTAACTTAAAACCATAGACAAAACTTAGTGTAAATTTTTGTTTTAAAATATTTTTTCCTGACTAGCAGAACCCAACACCGCCTTTTTTCTTACGATAGTGAGAAAATAAAAATATGACAAATATCATTCCCACGAATAAAGTTCGAGACCACAATCATTGACTTTTCAGCGAAACAATGTCGCACTGATGTCTCTCACTAATAGGCAGAAAATGTAGAGCGGAGAGATTTAACACTATCCAGAAAAAAAACTTCGTTCTTGCTCATTTAAGATAATAAAATGAATTTCAGCGGGTTCTAGCCCCGATACGTTCAAATGTTCGTATAATTTATAGAAAAGTTAGACAAAAGAATTAGTAGTCTGAAACCAATGACAACATTCCTACAAAATAATGCACTCAATCTAACAAGAGTGACAGAAATGAACCTAAGACTTTCAACAAATTCCTTATACGACATTATCGATGTATGATAAAATTTACGACTGTAGTGAGGTTCGTGACACCTTACAACTACATTAGGCTAGTTGTTGTTGTTGTTGTTTCTATAGTAGTAACATTGTGGTTACGAGACAACTACAAGTTAAGAGGCTATTTCATTGCTTTTTTATACAACAATTGATGTTTTAAAGCTAAATTATAATGTAACGACAATTATTCAGTATGTCATCAGATGTTTGTTGAGACCGTTGTGGCACGTTTCGACGGAAAATGTGGAACGGAAGTGTCTCAATGGGAACGGGCCTCCGTTCTCGCCATGCGGCTGTAAGTCGTTTGTTTGACATAAAATATAAAAATATATTACCTAAAGATGTAATCGTAAATTAATGTTTTTTTAACCTTCACTGTATCCCGCTGCAGGGTGGGCAAAGGAAAATAGTGTTAAGACACTCCATTTCCCAATTTCCACCCAATGTTCGGGACAGATGAATAGAAAGAATAATCCGGTAATCAAAATCGTTATAATCAGTTTTGATCAGCCTGAGTTAAGCACCTGTGCCTTGCTATTACAATGCTACATGATTGAGTTCAATGAACTGTAGGTCAGTTACGTTTAGAGGTAATGAAAGGTTAGGATTAAAGTGCTTGCTTTTCTTAGATTTTCTTATTATCTTTGAGCTCCGCCGCTCAACACGGAAAGTCACCAGAATTCCGTTGAAAGTGGTGAACGGAGTGTCTTAACAATAGGTTCCCATGTTCCCTTTACTATGTACGTGAAGCTAAACAAAAAGAAAAAATATGTTCTGTTATTGATATTTTTAAAACCTCACACTTTAAAATATAATTAATTAATTAAATATATTATTTTTTGTTAAAACAATCGCGTTAATATTATATTTATCAAAATAAATATTTTTATAATTTTACTTTCACATCCATACAAAAAACTCGAACTGACTACCATCACAAAGCAACAAAAATCCGTATCTAATCTAAGTTCTAAATGTTAATAAACCCACGTCAAGTACTATTAAATACACAAAACACATTAGACACTGTATTAATCTATTCGCCAGCTCCTCGCATTAAGAATTCAGTACGAAAAATAAATAAAAAAACTAACCCTATATGTCTTGTGTCTGAGCTTTCCACCCTTTGCCGTCTGTCTGTACTTATAAAAAAAAATAGTCAAGCGTGAGTTGGATTTAGCTACAATGGATCCGTATTAGTAATTATGGATTATAAATAATATTATGTTATAATAAAATTAAAGAGTTTGTTTGGTGGAACGCGGTAATCTCAGGGACTACTGGTTCAAATTAAAAAAAAAAAATGTGATATATATAATCTATTGTCTATTCTATGTTCTATACCGGAAGTCGATATCTCGGACACTTAGAATGTGACATGTTAATGTTCGGGTTGTGGGTTGTTCGAGTAAGGCATGTCTACGTATGTTGACGTAAAAAAATAGCTTCATTTTTCATAGTAGGTACTTGTATAAAATGCGCGTCTACCTCCACCTTAAAGTCCAGCAACGCACCTGTAGCTCCTCTGGTGTTGCACGGGGTCGTGGGCGGCGGTGATCACTTACTATCAGGTGACCCGTACGCTCGTTCGCTTTGACCTTTTCCATTAAAAAAAAAGAACTTATATTTGCGGATTTTGAAAAAGTAGCACGTTTATAATATATAATATAATATTTTATATAATATGTAACGCACACAACTCAAAATATGCTTCAGATTTCAAAAATATTTTTTGCACTTGATGTGCAATAACTTCAATTTGTTTTCGACGGGCGCGTTTAGATTTTTAACTCTCTTATTATATACATTTTAGGACGAGGGAAGGCGTGAGGGGAGAGGGAGGGTTCAAAATAGTAAACAAATACTGTTTAAAATTTTAGCAGTGTCTATCTTTAACACGATTGACTTTAAGAAAAAAAAGTCGTTTTAGAACAAATTTCAAATGCAAAATATTCTTTGTTCAACGGGACTTTAGCAAGCTGCTTTGAATCGTCGAAAACATTAATCTAGAAAAAATCCGCTCAGCTGCGGAACCCTAAAAAGCTCGCTGGATCCTATGTATATAGAATTTCAAATACGTGTTTTTCTTTATATCCTAATACTAACAGTAGCATATAATGTTTCTTGAAGCGTAAGTATGAATATTTTTTTGATTTGGAAGGCGCATTGAGATAGGATAAAATTATTCAAATGATTCCGTGATCTTTAAGAACAACAAACAACGTTAGGTTTCCATTTATTGTTTTAGTTACTTCTGTTATAAGGAGGGTGAGTAAAGAAAAGATTTCTCTAATTCTTTCTTTATAAGGCGTTGCGTTAACTGCCGCCGTTCAACATACCATGTCAAAAATTGGGAAGAGTATCTCAAAATTAGATTTCCTCTGCTTACCCCTAAATGATACAGCGTGAAGGTAAAAAAATATTACATTTTAAATAATAAGATATCAATACATATTGTTCATTATAATTTACACATTAAAAACTTTATAAATTATTAAAAATTCATACAAGATCGTTCTGTAGACGAGTAACATTTTTTAATTCACCCGACAGCGGCCATCTCTAGGAGGTACGAAGGAGGTGATAATTAAATCGAATCCATTCATACTTACTCGATTATACATCAGGTGAAAATGAATCCCATTTTAAATGGGAATGGACTTTTTAAAATTGCATACATAATGTGCTGTGAAAAGGATACGCGTCTAATAGCAGTGGTTGGGAGATTGGTTTTTGTTTGATGTAAAATCGTTATGTATGTATTTACTACATACATAACTATATCTCATATTTACCGTACATTCTCCTTTGTAATTCAGCTCAAATTAGGAAATGAAAGTGTCTTAATGGAAACAGAGTGTTTTATACAGCGTAAAGCTATAAAACAAAATCTTCTTTATGTGTTCGGAACGCCATAAACAAAGAACAAAACAGAACTGATGTAAAATCTAGATATCATTTCTTAAGTGTTTTATTGTAGAGTAGGTACCTACAATAAAAGTAATGTTATTAGCACGCGATTTGTTGATCAATGAAAATCTTTTTGCTAATATTACATTACGACTCTATCGTCGTGGCGTAGCGACTGACTAAAAACGCGGTAGTTTTGGGTTTCATTCGTGGTAAAGATTTGAGTGAACTCAACGCCGCGCCTTGCCTCGTTACCGGAGAGAGGACATTAAAATATTAAATATTTCATTTCCTCGAGTGCGAATCGAACCCAAGTCACCTCCAACCGTCGCGTTTGAGCCCCTGCACCACTACTGGAGTTATTGTTAGAGATCACAATTGAATTATTTTAACTTAATGATATCTGCACTTAAGCACTAACATCTTTTCACAAATACATTTACACCTAATATACCTAAAAAAACTCAAATATATTCACCAATTCTTTATGCCTTGACCAGTAGGTACAAAGGTAGGTATAACCTAAAAATCGACCCACGATACCTTTTGATCGCCTTTTACTCTATTTACCGTATTAGGTCCTCCCGCCCCTTAATTAAAGGCCAGGATGGTTTAGCACGTCTCTGCCTTTGATAGATTCTTGTCTCATTCAATTGGGTTTTTTTTTCTCGAATTACTTCGGATTAAGAGGAAATTGGGACGGGCTGGACGGTTTTCTGTTTAGAGATTGCTCTAACCCATTCACTGAGAGAGTACTTCACTGCAGTCGAGTAGGCATTGTTTTGACGTGATAAGAAAAGAAAGGTTTAAGAGGAATTACGTTTTAGTATAGCCTTATGTGATGATCGTTTTTTTTATTTTTAAGTGAAAGTTTTTGGGTTTTAAAGTGATTATAATAAATACATATAAAGTTATGTTAGTTAAGGAAAAAAATGTTTTTCTTTTCATTTTCACATTTTTTCCAGTAGAGAGAGAACATAGTGTTCTTAACTTTAGCCCTGAAATCTAGACATTACGCGTTGGAGGGTGGAACTTACATTCATTTTATGCAGACAAATCATTTGTCTTAGCTTCAAGCTCTCTCTCTTAGCTTCAAGTTCTCTCTCTCGCTCCTAGCAGGGTAGGCAGAGTAAACCTGGAAACCTAGCGTTAAGACATTCCGTCCCCTTTAAGGCACTTCCGTTCCATTTTTACGGGAACTTTGCCGAGGTAAGTTTGAGTAGAAGTCGAACCCAAAACCTGTCGCGCTTACATTCTCAAGCTTGTGCAATTGCGTCACGATGAACTACAATTTGTTATTATAGGTCGTATTTGTATTAATTTATTAAATATTGTTCAAAACTAGCCTCATCTAAATGTAATCTAAACACGTTTTAAATACTTAAATGTTTAAAAAAATGAACAAAATATAAAAAAAATATAACGATATTTGAATCCGCGCCTCATAGACACCTTTCACGTCCACTACGTCAGTCACCCATTAAGTACTTCATGTTCATTTAAATTTTAAAATATTAATACAAACTTTCATCATCATTATCTGATTACCCTAAAAATTAAAATTATAAAACAAACTCCATAACTATTTTACATATTACATTAAATATTTCGATGGGCATTATTAGTTTAAAGTGTTTAACATAAAAATCAACATAAAACCAAAAGCCTGATCTCTGATAGCATTATTATATGGGAAATTCAACATGACCTGCGCCTACGCATGTCATTTGACTACCATTTTATTCATACTCTAACGAACGCCTCTTCATTTGGGACATGTTTATATATATCGTCGTTTTACAACAATTTTTATTGTTATTTCTATAAGAAATTACGTGTTTTATACTAGACATGTATAGAAGTATTCATGTTATAGTATTTGTATGGGATAAAATGGTCTATGGCATAATTTAAGAAGGAGAACATATAAAAAATGTAAATTATATTGTTTAAATTTTGTTTTTATGTACGGTAATATAATGGTGTGTAGTTCGTGTAGCGTTTATAAAACTATTCTGTATTGTGAGTAGCTTATGTTTGTGTTTTATGATTGGTGATTTATTAGGGTAGGTAATAGGTACTTTTTTTGCGTTGCAATAATAATTTTTCATGTTTCATCTTGTTTTCTTTTCATCTTGTTTTGTTTCATGACATATAGCGGCGAAAATGAGAACATAGTGTTAGGACACTCTGCTTTTGACACTTTCCATCTAATTTTTGAGACATTAAAGCCGAGGGGGAAATTAAAATAATTCAGACAAGTTTTGAGTCAGACGCTGTTCAAATTTAATTCTTGTATTTTATTAATTCAATTGTGACGTAACGAGACAAAACACGGCAATGAGTTCCGCCACTCAAAACATAATTAATAGAAAATTCAGCAGAAAGTGAAAAAGAGTCTTAATGGAAACGGAGTGTCTTAACACTTAATTTCCCTCTGACTACCCTGTCTATGGTTGTCTCGTCTATCACTTCACCAGCCACAGTATAATTTCACATACAGACAATTACACAGGACCTTGACCGTTAATAATGTTCGCATCGATTACTCTATGACAAGTTAATCTGTAGTATCCCAGCGGGCACTGGAGGTATAATTACACGATTACTCATTATATGGTTTATTTGAATATTATATACGTATATTGTTGATATTTATTAGTTTTATACATATTTTTATTATATTTTGTATCGCTGTATCAGCGATATGCGCTGTGAAATAGGAAAGAGCTACGGTGCTTTAGTCGAATTTAATTATTTTCTTTTTCTATAGATAATAAATTAATAACACGTTCCTATGAATCAAGACATTTAAAGTTATAACAGATATGTATGGAACAAGTCTTATATTTATATAAAAAATATAAGTAAGATAAAGTGCAGCGTTTAGCTCCAATCATAAATCAAAATAGCAATCTTACATAAATTTACAATCTTGACTATTAATTAGATATTACTTTAAAAATAATAATAAGGCTTAGAAATATCAAATTATGGGATATAAAAAGTTTAAGCTTAATCCTCATACAATGGGATAAAATGCCTCCATGCTACATTTACTAACTTATCTCTAAAACAACCAATTAATTAAATATATTTATTATAATTTATGATCCGACCTTAAATTATTCTAAAAATAACAGTTTCACGCTGTATCCCGCACCCAGCATGGTAGGCAGAGGGAACCTAGTGTTAAGACACTCCGTTCCCCTCTTTCTGCCGGATTCTGGAGGCATTGCGTGTTGAGTATCAGAACTCAACGCCGTGCTTTGCCTCGACACCTGAGCGAAGAAATGGAAATATAAAGTTAAGTAAATATTTCATCTTCTCGAGTGGGGATCGAACCCACAACCAGTCGGTTTTACATTTACACTTGGTGCCCCTGCGCCACGATAATATATATATTATTTTATATATATATATTATTGTATTTTCACCTAAGCTACGTATAGCTGCCAAGTTTCAAGATGATACAATTATTACAAGTAGGTTAAACTCAGTTCCTTAGATTTTATTACATAGTTACAACTCAACCTAATAAATGAAAGATAAGAATATAAATAAATATTATATTATATTTTATTTTATTCCACTACACTACAAAAGTTTCAACGTAATGTCAATCTCAAATGACATTACTTTCCATAGATAATAATAATAATATATTTTTTGTATTATTCTAATCAACGTTATAAATCATTAAAATATAAATTAAACTAAAAAAATTATGCCTATATGTATTTACAATTAACGTGACATCATAAGGCATCGTATTAAGCAGTATTTACGCAATCCAGTGTTCGTGACAGCTTCTAACTTTTAATTTATAAGAGAAAAGCGATTAATATAAATATTTTAAAATTCATTGAGATTCATGATAAAGCCGTCGTGACCCAGCGGCATAATATCTGAATGTAAACATGATTGACGATTGTGAGTTCGATTTCTAATCGGAGGAATGAATTTATTATCAATTCCTCGCTTTGGTTACCTAGTAGCTAGATTGCTTCTTCTTCTACCCTGCTGTATGCGAAATACACTCTAATGCTAAAAAAGTCAAAACCAAAGTGGCTCAGTGATAGCAGTCAGCGATGGCGTTCACATGATGGTAGTGGTTTCAATCCCCTGTACTAAGATATTTATATGTGTATTATCTTCATTATTATGCTATAACGGAAAACTATAGTAATATAAAATTCATTCAGCACGCATTTTTTTTAATTTTACGCCCTATCTATATAACTTTACACATATAGTAGGGGAGGCAGGGGAACCTACTTCGCGCTTCCCAGATTTCACCATTTGATATACAGTGCCTCCAAAAATTTTCGTTTCGTCTTGTAACTATATCGAGAAAATGGAAATATTAAGCAATTAAATTTATCCTCCGAATGGGAATAGAACCCACAATCTACAATCACATAATCACCCTAGAACCTTATAGTATCACTGTTATCTGAAATTCACCATATTACCCTCTAACGACTTACAACTTGCGTCCCAAGACGAAGACAATCGAGACGTCACCGGCAGAGCGGCGACCACATCTCAGTTGGGTCAAACGTCGCGCTCTATTGCTCCTTACCAGCCGCTATGTGTTTATTGAGAACGCTATGTATATACAAACGGACTGACTTTGCTTGAAACAATTCTTACAGAAATTTTGTATTTAACCTTTAAATAACATGACGCTAGTTGTAGCGCAGGGGCACAAGCGTGTGGCTGTAAACGCGACAGGTTGTAGGTTCGACTTCACAATAGGAAATTACATAATTTATATTTTTATTTCTTCCTTTTGGTGCTGAGGCAAAGCGCAGTGTAGAGTTCCGTCACTATACAAGCAATGCCTTCGGAATTCGTAGGAAAATGGTTAACGGAGTGTTTCAACTGTAGGTTCCCTTTGTTTAATCAATCAAATCTAAAAAATAACATGGCTTAGTAAGAAATCTTTTTTTATTCACCTACCTATTGTTAAGATACTTCGTTTATCAATCCAATTTACAAGATATTGCTTGTTGAGTTATGCACACGGTAAGCGAAGCTCAACGTTTTGTGTGCTTACCATAGTGGGGAAATGAAATAAATTCTTCCCCCCAAATGTGAATAGAACCCACAACCGTCCCGCTTGTAGCTAGACGATTTACCGCTGTGGCACAACTAAGACCAATCTTCTGTTACTAATTCACAAAAAGCAATTCACATTAAGATAAAAAGGCAAGCAATCTAAACTATGTATTATATTAAAATCGTTTCAAATCTCACAATATCATACAAGATGTAAGGAGCAGTAAAAACTATTTACTGCGGAATAAACTACGCTTTATCTTTATAAGTCTGCTGGGTGAAGTTATGACGACTGCACTGCACTGCACTGCATTTCTGTCTAACATCGAGGTTTACTGCAGCTCACTCTTTCCTGCGAGGAACCTATCTGCAGTGATTCAGAGGAGAGTCGAGGGACACAGCTTTATAAAGCCTTGGAGTAAACTTTTGCTATCTTTACTATTACATGTCCATATAAGTTGGAGTCGTTCTTGTAGAATGAGTGAAACGTGAAACTTTTATGAGTGATAAACTCATTTTATCACAAAAAAATAAATAAATTTGCTCATCACGCTGTATCCCGCTCATCAGGCTGTATCCCGCACACAGGGTAGGCATAGGGAACCTAGTTTTAAGACACTCCGTTCCTCACTTCCTGCCGTATTCTTGAGGCTTTGTGTGTTGAGAAAAAAAATATAAATTAAAATAAATATTACATCTCCTCGAGTGGGGATCGAACCCACAACCAGTCGGTATTACAGTCACACTTTGTGTCCCTGCGCCACGACTAGCCTCATTTTATCACGTTATTTTTAAATTTCTGTATTGTAAATAAGATATCTACATATATATCTTATTACTTGCACGCATTACTATATAGCATTAGCATAGTAATGCGTGAACCAATAGGTTTATTTTCTACTTTATACAAAAACTGTGCGGACGGAAAAGTGTGAAACTAAAGCGTTTATATAGAAAAGTGTAAAATGCTTTTTTTTCCAGTTTTACGTTGTATCTCGAAAACACACTCCGTTTCCCCATTATCCACCGAATTCTGGAGGCATTGCGTGTTGAATAGCGGAGTTCAACGCCGCACTTTATCTCGACACAACGAAATAAAGCGAAGAAATGGAATTATTAAATATTTCATTTTCTCGAGTAGGAATCGAACCTGCTGTGAATCTGCCGTGTTTACAGTCACACTTAGTATCTTTCCGCCGCAACTGGCCTCCTTTTTATAATAATGCATAATAAACATTTAATTAATAAAATAAATATAAAACACTACGCTACGTTCGACAATATACACTTAAGTATAAAGTGACTTACACGTTGCTATGGCAACGCATATTGTACGCGTCATTTCGTTCTATAGATAAATATTCGTACGCTTACATACTTGCTTCGGGCGATCATCGAACTTGCTACTTGTATCTACATAAAGCCACTGTACATCACGGTCATCTACAGGTATTACTAGTAAATTATCGACGAAACATTCTTCGAACGCAACTGATATAGTTGCGTTTTGAACTCTAAAGAAATTTGATACTTATCCAACTCAAAATAAAGTCTACAAGACGTTATTTATGAATTTCACGTCGACGTGTCTCGTAAATCACGTCGTGTGGCGATTTGCGAAAATTACTAGCCGCGGAATCTGTGCTGAACACTATTATGGTGGAGATAAATTAAATAGATAGTTTACTATCGGGGTCGCGTGTTTGATTCCTGCATGGTACTTTTTTGCGTGATAGCTAAAAACTTAGTATTAAGACACTCCGATTGTGTAGAATTGTAGGTATTTACGTATCTACTCTTGGCCTAATGTTGCCAGTTGAAAAATGTCAGTTTGTCATTTGTGCAGACATTTTCTGATTATGGGTTTATGATTATGGTATTAGTTGTGGGTTCAATTCTATTCGGACTCAGAGAAAAAATTGGCATTAAAATTATTTATATAACTTTTATATCTCCGGGCAAGTGAAATAGAGCATTTATTGACGCCAGAAACAGAATATATTAACACTTTATTCAATATAGCGGATTCATTGTTTACTATACCACGCTGTATCCCACATCTCGCAGGTTAGGCAGATATAACCTGGAAACCTAGTGTTAAAACGCTCCATTTCCCACTTTTCGCCGAATTCTCGAGGCATCGCGTGTTGAGTAGCGGAACTCAACGCTGTGCTGTGTCTTGTTAGTAGAGTGAGGAAACGACGGCCTCAATAATCTAAACCAACTGAACTACTTCAAAACGCTACCTTGTTTTACAAGTAATGTTCTCTACAAAATTCTATCGATAAATACTCAAGTACAATCTAGGATCACTAGTACTTAACAGCTTGAGCCAATGATTTGTTGCGTTAGATACTATCGATTTAGTGATCGAGATTTATGCTTTATGTCGAGAGAGGGACAGAGTGTCCTGTCACTGTTCTTAGTGCTATTTCTCTAATGTCACATGGACAAGGTCGGAATTTAAGTAAAGATATCTTTAACAAATTATTCTATAGGTGGGAAAAACACAGAATTTGAAGAGACGTCCATATCCACGAGGGGCGCGGTTTCCCGATACATTCTAAAGTTTTATACGTATTCTATAAAAAATATAATAATAAAATCACTTGATAATAATTGACTTTTACGTTTCACTCTTAGTGCTGGGGGTAGGTACCAAATCTACCCATCAGCCTTTTAGAGTCCACTACTGGACCTAGACCTCTCCTAATGTTCGCCACATCGTTTGATCCAGCGCCCTTTCAATCCAGGGGCTCTTGCCATCATGAGATCGTCAGTCCACCTGGTTGTAGAGGCCAATAGAAATACTACTATATAATAAACAGTACCTTCTTATCAACGTTTATTCACCCACATATATACGTAGATAAGATAACAAAGCAAACGCAACTTTTAATCTCTAATATTATACTTCCTCGCGAACTTTGAAGCCCCCGTTTAAAATTTACTTCATACTAGAATAAGAAGACCAAACTATACCGATTCAGTTTGTGCTTCGTTCCTCTATCACCTTACAAGCACCAAGTGCAGTAAAGACTAGCGTATTGTTGCTATCGGTAGATACCTATAGCGATAGCATGTTTATTTGTATTTTATTAAAGTTATGAAACCATGTTGAGGCCAGTCGTGGCGCAGAGTCAGAAGTGTGGGACTGTAAATATGACAGGATGTGGGTTTGATTCCCTCTTGAGGAAATTAAATATTTAATATTTTAATTTCCTCGCTTTGGTAATAAGGTAAGGGTAGGGGTAAAGTAAAATTCGGTGGCGGTGAAGAGAAAATGAACTGTCTTAATGGGAATGATCTTTTTACACAAGGTTCCGGGGTCCCTTCTGCCTATCCTGCTATGTGCGAGATGCAACGTAAAAAACGAAAACATTTTAAAAGTAAACAATATCCAACAAATCGAACCTCCAACCATCACATCTATAAATATCCCTATAAAATCTATATAGACCAGATCATTCTTCATAATCACAAGCATAACATAATAATAACTTAACGCATATTGTTGCAGGTATGTGAGATGCAATTTCATAGTAAGTATATAAGCCACTTGAAGGGTTATCAATCATACGTCTCATTTTCTATAGACGTTATAATAAAAAAACGTAGAAACTTTAATTTTATCCAACAGTTTTATATTAAAAAATGTTTTAATAATGTAAATAGTTTTTTTAGTGTATTGAAATTTTATATGATTGAGAGGGTTGAGGAGTCGTGGCGCAGAGGCACGTGCGAGCGTGGCAGGTTGTAGGTTCGATTCTCACTCGAAGAAATAAAGTATTTAGCTCGATAAATGTAATATTTTCACGTCCTCACTTTGGTAAGGAAGCAAAGTTCAGCGTTGAATTCCGCTTCTCGATATGCAATGCCTCAAGAATTCGGTAGAAATTAAAGTTACTTAATGGAAACTGAATTTCTTAACGCTAGGTTCCCAGGTTCTCTCTGCTTATCCTGTTAAGTGCGGGATAAATGTGATACTAAAAAAAATTTATAATATCGCTCATTTGATGCGACATTGACGTATTTGACGATACGATACGATTTTTGAAACATTGCAGGAGGAGCAATCAAAGTTTATGATAGGCTTTTCGCATCTATTAATATATTTAACGTGTCTAAAAAAAGTGAAATTTTGTCATTATTACACCAAATGAGTGATTTATATATGTTGCTTAACTAAATTGTTTGTTGTGCAATTTTGTATAATGTGTTTTATATGAAAGCTGCATATCAAAAAAAGCTACAAATTAAAATAACAATTAAAACGACTTCAAATATATGTCAATTACAAAAGTACCTATTCTGAAAGACTTCTGAAACGACGGGATGTCCATATCTTATATTTTTAATATTATACTTAATCCTTCCTTGGAGTCCTTAGAGGCGTTAATTAATATACTAAACTGAAATATAATATACGTGTTAGAAAAAATATAAAATTATAAACGTCCAAGAGCGGCAGATTCAAGTCGCGCTATTTTTATTATAAAATGTTTAATATAATTTGTAAAATATATACTAAGTATACAAAAAAAAAAAAACAGAAATAAACCAAAACTCTATTAAAAACTGGCAACGACGCACGACGCGAATTAGAATCCAAGACCATCGTCTTTAATTAATCAAGTCAATACTAAAGCGTACACCTACGTACTTTCACTCCTTAACCGGAAAATCATGTCCTTACGTTTAATTAGAGAGATAATGAATACCATCTGGGGCATCCGCGGTCTAATTAACAGGGGCAGGTATGCGATTGTAGCTAAAAGTGACTATGTTCTTGTATTTTGAACACGTTTCGCTGTTCTTTTTGCGGGTATTTTTCCTATGAATAGCCTATTTGTTGTTATTATTAGATAGGTGCTAAGTTGTAGGTAGTCGGTTCAATTGTTTTGGGGCAGATTTGGGCTGAGAGTCTTGTAGGTTATGATAGAATTCACTTTTCGTTAACATTTGGGGCATATTGGGTCTAATTGACTGTTGGCTGTGTGCGCGTTTTTAAATTCGTCTCTACAAATTATTAAACGAAATGCACATTTAGTTCTTATGCACCGTATTGGGCATAAGGATTAAGTAAAATACTTCTTATGTACCTATTTCTATATACACTGAATCCTAAAATATATCTTTTACAATATCTATTTATATCTTACTCTTGTATATTATTTATAATCTATACATAAACATACCGCACTTATTAGCGTCGCGTCATATTACGGGTGCATCCCCGCACTGGGTCGTGGATCAGATATTCTTACTCCCAACGCCATCTATCGTCCCTCCTCCGATCTAAACAACGAGTCGATCTTACGATAAATCGCCCTCTTTCCCTCACCGCTTGTTAGTACATATAATTAATGACCTCCGTGGCTGTTTCCGCACAGGCTATTATGATTTTCTATAAAATGGCCGTTGCAAATGCATTGAACCTTTGATAAATGCTTGTAAACTAAGTAGGTAATTGACAGGTGAGTGGGATACGGTGAGTAATATTGGGCTTATGCGATGGTGAATAGTGGTGTCTGATCTCTATTCTTATTTAACTTAAGTGATCAGGCACTCTGCTCTTAGTTTTTTATTTAAAAAGAGACATTTTGTTTTGAAATGTGCGGTTTAATTGTGTGGTAACTTTAGCCTATTCCTAGATAAATGGACTATCCGACACAATTCAATTCCACTTGTTGTTCTTGACATCAGCGCGTTTAACCAAACAGACTAATTAGCGTTATAACATTAGTACAGAGATAGATGAATCACACAAAAATTTTAGTTTTTACAGCGGTGACAGGTTGTGGGTTCGATTTCAATTTTGAAGAAATGAAATATTATCTATTACGCGATTTCGTAACGAGGTAAAGCCCGGCGTTGAGTTCCGCCACTTAGCACATAATGCCTCCAGAATTAAGCGGAAAGTGGAGAAAGGAAGTGCCTTAATTAAAACGGAGTGTCTTAACACTAGGTTCCCAGGTTCCCTCTGCCTATCCTGCAATGTTTTATTATAATTTAAATTTCTAAGAACCACACTACACAATGTTAGTGCCAGAGCTGTCGCAAGCGGAGCGATGTAAAGCGAAGACATTCATTTCGCTTATCAAATTAATAATCTTGTATTAGGTTTCCAGTATTGAGTAACACGTTTATTGAGATTATTTACGCTCTATATTATAAAGTTGCATGCTAAATTAATATCAAGTTTAATAATTCTTTTACGAGTCCGTGTCAAGTGATTCTTTATTCAGTATTTTGGAATAAGTATAAAAATAGAAATCGTAGTGGGATACGAACCTGTGACTTCTTGGAAATATTTTTCTGTCATTAAATTAATAATATCTTCACCCTTAAACAATCTAACCGTTATATTACGTTCTCTACTGCTCATTTTTATCAAATTGATATATATAATTCCTTTTTGTTTTTCACATGTAGCAGGGTAGGTAGAGGAAACCTGGGAACCTAATTTTAAGACACTCCGTGCCAACCCAACACCGTGCTATGTCTATTTTCTAGAGCAAGGAAATAAAAAAAAACTCAAGCCTCCCAGACTCTATCCAGACTGGACTCCATCCAGTGGGATTGGAGTCCAGCCGCTGCGCCACAACGGTCTCTATAATCGATTAACGATAAGTAAATTCTAAAGCCACGCCTCAGCTCTGGTAGTTCAGTACCATAAGGTACGTTTTTGTCCTCAGCCCGCCATAAATTATTCCAAATCGGACCACATTACATATTCAGAGGTTAGAATGGTGTATTCTAAAACATCGTTCTGCCCGATCGTATATCAATCGCTTCGATAGCGTCTCGCGTTCGGTTCGGGGAAACGCTGCTACTTGGTGCTGGCGCTGGCGGTTTGTGGCTTATACGACACACGAACAACAGGTTAAATATGCCTAAAGTAAATCATCTTCTATATATATGTGTTTTGTTTTTGAGACGCGGTTGTTGTAGGTTCTATTCTCAATATTTTCTATAAAATATTATTATTCCTTTTTTATTTTCATTTAAATCATGAATGTGAAATCATTAGTTTCTCAACCTCTTCGTACTCTCCGGGGGATCTTCATGGTTTTTACATGTTCCTTCAGTATACAATATTGTGTACCAGAAGGTCAACTAAGATCTCCTTCTGCCTCCTTTCGTCCCATTCTCTCGTCACTCATCATATATTATATAAAAGAAGTGGCCATCTATTCACAGCATGTATAGACGTAGTAGATACATAGCCAGCATCCCATCATTCCCAGCCACCCGCCGATAAACAATAAATTTGAATTAACTTCACAAGCTTATTATGAACGTAACTTAGAATGATATAATATGAACATAGCGATAAATTCCTCCGAGACATCGGAATCTATGACGGTTCGAGACAGGTAAGGAACGATTCGATCGTAAAATTAAATTAGATTTTTTTAAGGCTATTTAGCTTTTTTTAGCTTGTTTTTGGGGTGGTGGGTGATAATCTTAGTTTATGTACGATCTGACATGATAAGTGAGTGGTTTTGGACGATTTAGTTTTATTGTGATAATTAAAATTGTGATTTATATATGTCCTATTCATCAGATGGTTGTACATATGTTTCTTTTATTATGCATGTAATTCTTTTATATTGGAACAATTATATTGAAACATTTTTGTTTTTTTGCCTTTTTTAACACCAGACGTGGCGTTGAGTTTCGGCATTTGACATGTATTTCTTTAAATTTTAAAGAAATACATGTCAAATGCCGAAACTCAACGCCGCGTCCACAGAAAGCTGAGCTCAGACCTATTGCTATATCTAAAAATAGGCTAACGTTAGAAAAACTATAGGTAAATATCCCCGTGATGAGTCAGAACTAATAATAAAACGTATCTAGAGCACTATTGGGTGGTCGCCATATGAATAGGTTACCCATCAATATCGTAGTAACATACAATCAACTTGGAACAGGTGTTCCTTACATCCAGAGTGACAATACCAGCGTGTTTCTTCATACGCGTGACTCATAGGTCGTACGGCCGGTTGTTGTACTATGAAAATCTTTATAGAAATAGAAAGCAATTTTGAACTGTCCATCCACATATAATTTGTCTAAATTAGTGTTTGTTGATGCGTTGAGTTGTTTTTCATGGATCTTTAAATAGAGTGAAAGAATATAATATTTTATTGTCTTTTTTTAAGTTTCGAGCTAAGACAAATTATTAAATTAAATAAAATGTTATTGAAAATTATATTTATAAACATATTGAGAGAGAGTAGTGGCCGTTGTGGCTCAAGTGCACAAGCGTTTGATGCTTGAGGATTCGATTCCCACTGGGGCGCATGAAATGCTTAATATTTTCACTTTCATCACTCATCGCAACTCAGACACAACTCATCACACGGAGTGAGAGAAAGTGCGGAACGAAGGTGTCTTAATGAGAATGGAATGTCTCTTTAGAAACTCTAGGTTCCCAAGTTCCCTCCTACCCGGCTATATACGGGAAAGGGTTAGAAACGTCAATTACATTTTAACCGACACAATACAGTCAAAATACATTAGTAAAGTTAAAGTGTGCCAAAAAAGCACACGATAAACATTAAAAACAAATCCTGAATTCTATACGAACTAATATAACCTCTATAATGTCAGTTCACACGAACAACAAAACCGCGCGTTTATTACAGACGAACCATCCCAAGTCGTATCAAATAGTAATCATAACAGAGCTCTCGTGCTAATGTATGACTTGAAAGCGTTATGCGTCCTGAAATATTCTTGTAGCTACTTACGAGAGTCGGCTGAAACATTTATAGGGTTAAGAGTGATTAAATATTAGGTGTGTTCATATGTTAATTAAGCTTTGTTGTAGTACTTTGGATTCTTTAGATATGTATAATTAATTCACTGAAATATAGTGTCAATTCAGACAGACAGTTTTTGTATCATAATATGATCTAATATTTGAGTAAAATTGCTTTGAAGTATATTTTAACTTTTTTTGGTTGTTTATAAAAGTATGTCAGAAATTGCGGTTTAGGTCAAGAGAACGTACTAATGTATTAGTTCTGTCAAATCAATTTTTAGGGTCTTTTCAGTTTTACCTTATATCCCACATATAACATGGTAGGCAGTGAGAACGTCAAGATGCTGTGTTCTGCCCAAATCCATAATGCGGTTTGAGTAACGATACTCAACGTCGGCTTTTATCTATCTGAACGGGGAAGTAAAATAATTTCCCCGAGTAGGTATGTTGTAGACATTACATTGAATTTATGGTGTCATTATAAAATTAAAATAAAGCCACACGATATTTGTTTATATAAACAGGTAAAAAAAAAACAAAAAAACTCAAATTATTACAAATTTTTGTTAAACCATCAACAGCTCTACAAAGTTTTTGTCTTGCCAGCTTTAAGTGATTAGAACAAATTATATTTTTCCATTCTATATAAGCAGTCGAAGGGTTAACATAAACATGTCCTTAACAGTTCTGTCATTTTGACTTTGACAGTTACAACAGACTACAAATGCAAGTTAACTATTTAATACGATTCAGCCATAATATACTGTATTCTTGAGCTTTAAGGGCCAAAGTTAATACTATAGTAGTAGAATATATTGTGAAAGGCGTATAACATCTGTCATTCTTTAACAGAATTGATGCTAGTACGGACAGTGAAAAACGCGGAATCGCCGTCCGGTGTATATTTTTAGTATACAGCTGTTTGTAAATATCAAGCTAACGCACATTAGGTGCGGATCGGTAGTGTAGATGTGACAATGCTATTTTAGGTTTAACTCGTATTGTGTGAATGATGAAGGTCGATTCGAATGTATGTGTAGAATTATATTAATTGATATAATAAAACGTGGCGTTGAGTTACGCAATGTTTAAAAAGATTAAAGGAATTTAGCGAAAGGTGTATCTTAATAACTGCTCTGTCATTCGGAAAAAAAGATGATGCTGTTATATATCTAATCTTTTTTGTAAATTTTATAGTGACATGACATTTTCTGTGTGCTCTGGCACTTTGAGATAAATTATGCATATTAGGTAAAAAAAACTCAAAACGAAAAAATAAGTTTCACAAAATAAGGAAAAAATTGTGAAAATATTAACAAAAAATTTAAATATAGTATTTGAAGTCTTATCCTTCAACGAATCTTAGAACTAAAATATAAAATAACCTTTTTGCATACACAGTCATTGCAGCACAAAATAAGTGAATTCTAAATATATCTGACAATATCAAGGTTCCTTATCGCTACAGAATGTGAGACAAATTCCTCGGCCGCTGCAAATTATTGACTCGGTCGATGCATAGACAGTTATTAGTTTTAGGGCATTAAGTGTAGATGCAGTGGATTACTTTAGTTGAATAAAAATGCTGGTTAAATTTCTTCTTCTTATAAACTTAATTGTAGGTAAAAACTTAAAGCTCAAAATAATAATTTTGAAATAGAGAGAATTCTTTTTTTTTAGTTGCTCTTTCTATTCCGCATATAACAGGGTAGATAGACGGAATCTAGTGTTGATACACTCCAATTTCTATCTAATTTTCGAAAACATGTTAAGTTGGAGAATTCAACGTTGCGCTTTGTCTTGTTATTATAGCCGGGAAATTAAATTATTAATTCCCTTGAGTGGGTTGCGAACCTACAACCTTCACGCTTAAAATCAGACTCCGACCGACGATAATATTATTTATTTATTAGATACATAACAACTAACTGTTTTTATACTAATCAGAGTCACGATTCCTTTAATCTCGAACAAGGACAAGGACCCATATAACATAAAATAACATAACATAAAACATCAGTAAATCATAAACAAAAATGAAACAGACCGTCTAAAAGGAAGAAATGGCTCGGAATGTAATGTAAATGTATAAATCTATAATACCCGATCTAAGAATCATCACAAATATGTCAAAAGACGGTAATAAAAGTCCGAGGGGTATCTCAGATAGTTTATTAGATCCTATAGCGAGCAACAATG
>JAATLQ010017279.1:63352-116264 GCA_013421005.1 Heliconius erato x Heliconius himera | reverse complement strand
AAGCCTATTTATTTAATAGTGTCTATTTTAGACTTCTGTCAATTAAGGGTGTGTGTTTGAGAAGTGCCCAGCGCTGTAGAACGAGTATGAACTGAATTATCTCATTTGTCTAGAGCTAGAATATAGACTTAGTGACCGTAGTGGTGTATTTTTGTCGCCACCATCAATAAGTAATGGACCACGGGTCAAAGTCTGAGAGCTAATGTATGTTGATCTTATCCTATATCGTGTGATGCGAGCCGGTACTATTTGTTTGGGTTTGCTTGTGAGTTTCGAGTTAGTTTGGTTCGAGTTTTTTAGTATATTTTATGATCTTACGCTTTATTCCTAGCGCGGTAGTCGGGGAGAACGGAGTGACAACTGCTACGATATCTATTTCTCTTTCTCGTCTTCGTTCACTAATCTTCAACTTCTTCATGCCTACCGGTGTGTTCTTATGCTTGATACGTGACTTTATTCCCTTTTTACCGATACTGTGTTCTTGAAGGTCAACCACGACCTCCTTCTACGTTCCGTGCCAGTCACTCTTGCTTTATAAACATTTGTTTTCATTCTTGCGACGTGTCGCCCCAAACTAGCTGAGTATGTTTATTTTTTTTGTTTGTACAATATTTTTTTATATATATGTAAGTTCCCTTCCTCCGAATTCTTGAGGCATTGCGTGTTAAATGGCGGAACGTAACGCCGCTCTTCATCTTGTTATCAAAATAGTAAATATTTTACTAAGCTGAGTAGGAATCGAACACACAACCGTCTCGTTTACATTCGTATACTGATGCCCCTGCGTCACGATGACCTCAAACCATACATAGCATTCAATTAAGTACATTGCGCCATAATGATGATGACGATTGTAAATTATCACCTAAGATTTACATATACATACATACATATTTCTTAAGTAATCATTTTACATACATAATAAATGCAAAGTAAATAAATTAAGCCTACACTAATAACTACTTATAACGGAATTTTTATATATTAATTATGAAAATATTTAATTTAAATGCCGTCAGAGCTATACTGTTTTCCTTGGAGAAACTAAAGAATTCACTTAACCTGATTTAAATGAGTTAAATATTCTAAAACAATACCCAAATAACTTATGGATTGGTTAAAAATTCGTATAATTAAGGATTTCTCGTTCTTAAATGTTGAATATGGATATGCATATTATTTTTTTATTTATTTGATGTGTCTTAAGATGTGTCAACCTACGACCTCCGGCTTAGCAGCCATTAAAGCCAATTATAATTTACACTATTAGTTTAAACTAACTTTTGTAAGTAATTATAACTTCTTAATTATTAAGTGAATAACAGATAACGCAGAGACGAAACTAACTAAATATCAAATTTGACCTAAAGTACCTAACTTTAGGGAATGTAGGGGAGTATACTAAGAAATATTGGAAAAAAACAGGATTTTTGGGAAACCAGTATCGAAACGGTCGGGAAACGGTTAATGTGATGAAATATATTCCATGCTATCACAATATTCTATACAGCTCCACGCTGTATCCCGCACACAGCAGGCAGGGTAGGCAGAGGGAACCTAGTGTAAGGACACTCCGTTCCCAACTTTCTGCCGAATTCTGGAGGCATTGCGTGTTGAGTGGCAGAACTCAACGCCGCGCTTAGCCTCGACACCAGGTTTGTCGGTTTTACAGTCACACTTCGTGCCGCTGCGCCACGACTGGCCTCAATTTAATTCTATACAATATAATACATTATTTTTTCAATTTCAACCAATAGTTACTGAGATATGAGCTTCATAATATTGGTATAGATTATACATTAACGATACTAGACCAATGGTAGTGCTCTATAAATTCTCTATTCTACAGATGGAAGGTCCGATTGCTGAAATACCTGAACGTATCGGATATCGGGCGGACTGTCAGTGTTCGATGCTGGATGTAATTAGTATTATTTTAGTTTAGATACTTTGGACATTTTGTTTTGTTATAATATAAATTTTAAATTATTTAATCATTTTAATTGTCTAGCTGCGTAATTTCTATCTTAATAGAGTAATATCGTGACACCTGTTTGGAAACGCGAAGATCGTGGGTTCACTACCCTCTGAGGGGAATGATTATATACGAGATATAGAGGAAAAACTGGAGAACGGAGTTTTTTGATAATGATGTTTGTTTTTATATAAATAAAAATATATCAAAATTTCATTAAATACACATAAATTTTATTCATAAAACAAGTTAAAAATAAACGTACAAAAACATTATAATATGTTGAAATAATTTTTGATGTGTTTTAATGACTTTAATTATACATGATAGGTTTTATGACGGCTGTCATTAGTTTTACTGTTCATTTTCATTTATAAATCATCAATTTTTTATAATAAAATATGGCGTTATCAGAGATCTCTTTTGAACTTTAAAAGTCTAGAATATAATTAATTATACATATATTTATATGATTTAGTCATCACCTTGATAATTAGACTGAGGCTATTGTGGCGCAGCGGCACAGCGTCGGACTGTAAACCCGATAGTAGTGGGTTCTATTCTCTCTTGTTAGTTTAAAAAAATCTTCATTTTCTCGCTCTGGTTAAATTATGAACAGTCCTTTCTTAATGTCATTTCCATTCTACAAAGAACCCATCTGCAAAATTCCAAAATTTTTGATTAAGCTGTTAGGGCTATACGTTGATATCTGTGTGTGTTTCAGTCACTTTACAGTTTATTAGAATAATATAAATTATTATGTGGGCTCTTCTATTGTTAATGCAGTATAGAGTTCCGCTAACGAAACAAAAGCTTCAAATATATTTATTTCTATTATAAAAAAGTATACATTATGATTTTTGTTTTGGTATGAATAAATGATTTTTATTTACTTATTTTATATGTAAGTATAATAAATATCGATGTTTTGCATAATATGTTTCAATTTTCTTAAATTAGGTCGAAACGTAGTTTTTGTGGAACGCCAAGTTAGTAGTCCAAATAACTAAAGTGTACTTGCCAAATTAATTTCAACTATCTTCACATAAATAAATAACTAATAGTATTTAGAGTCAACAATTTTACTTTTACTTTTTTTTACAAAAGCGAGGAAATGAAAATAATTTATCAGAGTCGGAATCAAATCCATAACCACCACGTGTACAGTCAGACCCACTCCACTGTACCACGAATACCATATTATATGTATTTAATCAAATTTAATATAATAAAACAAACACTTTACAATATATTGATATTTTATGGATTCGCTGTTTTTAAAATAAATATTAACATAATGACATTAGTGATGTAAATAAAATTGAGTGGCGGATGTGAAACGTCAATAAATATAAAATGAGATAATATACGGCGTTGGGCTACTGCCACCCAAGATATAGTTGGCTAGTGCTGTACATATATTATAGTAAAATATTATAAGTTTACTTTTTATTTATTTATGTATTTAGCCTTATTCCAAGCGATATCTCGTAATATTTTGTTGTTTTACAAGACAAGGTGCGGCGTTGAGTTTCGCCACTAAATGCGCAATGCATCCAGAATTAGGCAGAAAGTGGAACGGAAGTGTCTTAATGGGAACGGAGTGTTCTAACAGTTTCTCAGGTTTCCTCTACATGTGTATGCAGATTCTATGTGCGCCAATCTAAAAAATATTTTGTCAATTTGAACCATAAGTTTCTGAGATTAATACATACAAGCAAATAAACGTTTTCGTTTTATAATATTACTAAAGAGTATAGATAACTTTCGTTTTAAAGTATTTAATTAAAACTAACAGTATTTAATTCTCTAACTATTTTACTAGCCACAATTTACCTTAGCCACAAAAAATCGAATCTACACCAACAGTCGTCTCTAAACCACTAAACTACATCGCCATAAGTTAAGTTACTTTTAAATAAATTTCCTGGCAAAGCATTTACTCTACAGCATTAACTCGAGCGAAATATTACAATGTTAGTTTTCACAAAATATTATGCACACTCGGGTAACCCCCTCTTCTCCCGTTTCGAGTTTCTTTATTTTCCCTCAAAATTACGAATCCAGTGTGTCTGTAGTCTTAATGCAGTTGTCACAGGCTATTTAGTACTTTTGGCTTCCAGACTGCCGTTTTAAGCAGCTTCGGAGTAGTGGAAGTGTTATTTAGCCCGTTTTTTTTTATTATTTTACGCTGTGTCCCGCATATAGCGGGATAAGTTGAGACACTCTGCTTATCACTTCCTGGTACGATTTTGCCCACTTTCCGCCCAATTCTGGAGGCATTGCGTGCTGAGTGGCAGATCTCAACGCCGCGCTTTGCCTCGACACCAGAGCGAAGAAAAGAAAATATATATAAATGTAAATAAATATTTTATTTCCTCAAGTGGGGAACGAACCCACAACCAGTCGATTTTACAGTCACACTTTTTGGCTCTGCGCCACGACCGGCCTCAAATAAAGTTAAAGCTCAAAATCTTCTTAATTTTATTTTTTTACTATATATTTAAAGTATACAAAGTATGTAGTTGCCATTTCTGTTATATTGTTATTCTTAGGTCGGTATTGCCGCCGCTAATGAGTTTTTTGGTACAATTTTCCTTCACTGGCTGTTTGTTGCGCCTTTACTTTAAATTCTACTTTTTTGAATCAACCCTAAGGAATTATCTGAATAAGAAAATTATTTTAATTTGAATTTGTGTATTTGTCTTTTCTTTTTTTGATATTAGCTAGGCACATGGAAGAGAAAGCTTAACTGAGTGTCTTAACACTAGGTTCTCAGGTTCTTTCTGCCTACTAACTAGGTCTACATGCGGAATACAGCGTGACGATAAAAAAAAAATAGAAGAAAATTCAGTGTTACGAGGGAACCTAGTGTTAAGACATTCCGTTTCTGAGGCAGACACGCACCGCCTACTTTTGAATTTCAAAATTTAGCACGTTGAGTGACGGAATATTACGCCGCGCTTTGTATTATTCGATGAAAATTTATAAATATTTTATTAATTTTCCTCTGTGTGGAATGAATCCGAAAACGTCGCGTTAGGTGGATGGACGCTATCCCACTAAGCCATGATGGCCTCAACAAAAGTACTTAATTAGATTTTTATATTTAAGAAACATTTCAGAATATACTAACTAATTTATTGTTGTTTTCTTTTCAGGTACGTTTACAATCATATTAGTTGTGGTAAGAAAAATAGTTTAAAAACTATAACATTTAAGTACCTTTATAACTTGACCGGACATATCCTATAATAGCTATCCTAAAATATACCAAATTTAAATTAAAAACGATCATCTCAATAAGAGTTAGAGTTTCCGAGAAATTTGTTGACAAACATACTTAGAAGCCTCTTTTGTTAAAGTCGGTTATTAAATTAAAGCTTCATGTGTGCCTAATTTCTTGATTGATGAACAACCATATATCTAAATATATGTTGTATATACAGAGTGATCAACGTATTTATGAGTTTTACGCGAGACATCAAAGTGAACCGACACTTAACGATAAGGCAGCCCGCACACTTTAGTTAGTAGATACTAACATATTTTTATTATATTCAGCAGAGAATTTAGCTTACTTCTAGCAATTTTAGATGTCATTTATATTCCTAATACTTGGATTGGTAATTTTACAGTTTAAAATAATGTAAATAAGATCACACGGCGCTTAGCTCCGCCTCGTGAACACGGACAAAAACGAAATATATGCCTACCCTGGAATAAACAGGATACAGCATGAAACTGATTAATTTAAATAAAAATAAGATATAATTTCTTATTAGAATATAGAAAAACAATTATTATATAATAGTTTTAATTTACACATTTGAAGACATCTTGGCGCAGAGGCACAACCACGCGACTGTAAATGCTACGACTGTGGATTTTATTTCTACTTGGGGGAATGAAAAATTAATATTTTCATTTCTTTCCTCCGGGAACGAAGCAGATCGGTGTTGAGTTCCGTCATCAACATGCCAGGCCTCAAGAATTCGGCGGAAATTGGGGTAACGATATGTCTTAATGGTCAACGGAGTATCTTAACATTCGAGTCCCCAGGTTTCCGCTGCTACGCTACGTGGATGATGCGCGTGGAGCGCGTGATGCCAAAATAATCTCCTAAATTTGTATATTCAACGACGGAATCGGAGCCGCGTGTAACAACTAGTAAAAAAATAATAGATAATCCAATCTATATATAGTCTGTAAGACGTTCTTAAATTAGAGATAAAGTGACTCCCGCTCGTTAGGCCTCGCCTATTAAACTATTATCGGGGTAGTTAAAAAGTTACGGCCTCTTAAATATTTTTCGTTGTACGATCTTTACCGACGACGCGTCTGTGGGAGCTAACATTGTGGTTATATATAGTTTTATTATCGACGTGATCTAAATGAGATAATAATAAAGATATTTGCGATTGAGCACCGTCGTGGCGTCGTGGCGTGGTGGTACATCGCCTGATTGTGAACTCGACGGTTGTGGGGTCAATTATAACTTGGTAAAACCAATTATTTTCATTTTGTCACTGTATTAAACAAAATATAGTGTTGAACCGTTCCCTCAACACGCAATACCTCGAAATTTGGGCGGAAAGGAACGGAGTGTCTTAACTCTAGATTTCCTCTGCCAAGATAAAATATGAAGCTGATTGATATGTCGATTTGTGTTGTTGTCAAATGTTTGTCACATTTACTAACAAGTAGTCGCATCTTGAATCGCAGTGACTTATCTCTCCATCGACACTGATAAAAAAAGATGCGATAGGCACTTGATAGAAAAAAAAACTTTATTTTTACCATCTTTGCTTCATACAATGATGCTAAGATCTTGATTAGGCTCACGTATGTCGTCATACAGGAAACTGAGTAATACTCTTGGGTCTAAAATATGGTTAAACAGCTTTTACGTGTCCAGTTGTGCAGTTATGTTGACTATTTACCTGCTTTGGTTACTATTAATAAACTTGATACAATCTTGTTCTAAGCCTAGTTTGCTTGATAGTATTTGATACAGTGAACTTAAGGAAAAGTTATAAAGTTAATTGAAAAGAAGTCAGTTTTGCTATCTATATTTTTTTTAGATTCACGCTATTACCTCGGATAAGGCAGAATACGTGCCTAAAAGCCAAATGATTCTATTCTGACGTTCTTCCGAGTAGGATTTAAATTCCGAACCGCCACGTGTATTGTCTAAGTAGGCACGTCCACATTTCATCACAATGCCTTAGTTGAGTTAATGCTTAGCTATAAATACAAAAATCTACAGTTCATTTCTTAGCAATAAAGTACTGAGATAAAACCTAAATAACTCACAACATCACACATTAAGTATATATCGTGAAAACATCACAAACGTAAAACATCGATCGATCAACACAATAAAAATCACAATTTATCAATCAGAGTACAAAAAACGATACCTGCGCAGGAGTTGAAGGGAATCCATCAAAACCGTTCGAAGAAAAAAATATCGACCAATAGGGGAGCGGCTTTCGAATAATTGTTCGTTCGTCGACCAATCGCGTGAGGTTTAAGCCTTTCAATGATTAATATACTTACCGTCGCCGGTTGAATGATTTGTAAGTACGCATTCGTATTGCATCGCGTGTCCATTCGACGGTTAAGTAAGCGTACATATGATATGTATTAACATATTATATATGCCTGTAAAAATATAATTTATTGCTCATCTCGTTTAGTATAATATTTCAATGTATCTTAAGACAGACATGTTGTGGTTCTCATTTATATTTAAATACTAGTTACCGCCCGCAACGCTTATCGCCTTGTTTGTGGATTTTGAACGTTAGATGGAAGTCACTCGTTTCCCATTCAAGTAGGAGTTTCAAGAAAAAGTTCTGCTACTACTTCTAAACTACTTACATGCCAAATTTTAAGTGTTTCTAAGTTAAAGTTAGTGTATATGACTCATCAGTCACTCGGTAATGAAAGAGTTTTAAATATATAGATTATAATATTTTTGTTTTCTATAAGTACGTTAGGAGTAAGCATTATCTTCTAATAGACGGCCAGTAGAAACTTCTAAGAAAATTACCTTAAGATTATATTTTTATGTATGACATAAATAAAATAAAGAAATATATTTAGTGAAATTAAGTTAACTTTGGTCTTGTAAATTTTTTTTTTTTCATATACGTTGAATCCGCGTGGCTTAAGCTGAGCTTTGCATTTGTGTGATTATAAAAGTAGAGCCAGAAGAAAACTTTTAAAAGTAAAATTTATTATTAGAATTCAATAAAAATCTTCCAACTCTAAACAATACAAATCTTATACCCAGAATATTGCATCCTCAGTGATATTACACCTACGTATGTGTCATATCACTACTCACTATAACAAAGCTTAGTTTAGGCCTCGCAGATACTTAGTACAACCCAAGTGGTTGAATTTTCAAGACATTTTGTATTATATTTGTTTCGTTTAAATTGGTTTCGTTTTATCTTATAATATGTTTTTTACTTTATTGCTTTGTAGGGAAACAGAGAGACTTAACACTAAATCCTCTACCTACCATGCTGAACATGAAGCTGCAAAAAAAATCCATAAAATTAAAACTTAAAATTGCACAATACACCTATAGTATTATAGAAAAAGCACAAAAAACCAGCTCGACTAAAAGTTTCCGATCAAGATGTGGGTTACCGTCGCCCGTCGCTTGCGCATGACAGATTTACGGCGGGGACGGCGGGGACGCGCCGGCGCAACGCTCATTACGCCGCGATTGCGTGCGCGATTAGATAATTAACGCTTTTGTCTTCTTTCGTGTGTGATTTGGTATGGATACGTCTGTCTGTTGCTGTTTTGTTCTTTTGGGTGATTAATGGTTGCTAGTTTGTGGTGTGGTGTGGATGTTGTGGGTTCGATTTCTGGTTTAAATTTTTATGCTCGTGTACAATTTTTTTCATAAAGAGATTTGATTTTAATTTAAATGTGTATTAATTGAGATGGTTAAATTATAAGCGTTATGTCAGTTAAGATCGCGTCACATAAATTATAAGCATTATTTCAGTTTAGTAGGGTAACCATTTTTTGACTTAAAAAAAATAATTTGTGGAGTTTCACTACTCAACACGAAATGACTGAAAAATTCGTTGGAAAGTGGCGAATGGTGTCTTAACAGCTACTCAGTTTATTTATAGTTACATTCCAATAATATATACTTGTAATTATAGGTTTTTTATATGCCAGATACATTTATGTTTTTATTTATATATTTTTTTCTTATACAGTAGTATACTATAAGGGCCCTGCCCACACCTGTAGGTCACATGTTAATTTAACGTCAAAATGCAGATTAACGATTAGATTAAAAATTTATTTATTTATATTTATTTTTCATGACACGCAGAAGGTTTTTCACACCTGCCCTTTTATAAGTCCATATGGAAGTTTTGTAATTAAAAGTGTTTCGCTTGTCTCAATAAATGAGTTTGTAATATTGGCTAGTTTAATGCAAGCTGCCATAATGGAATTAATAAGGTGTCAAAATAAAAATATATTTAATTTGAAGTAACTTTTGTTGTAGGTAATATGATATAATAAAATGATTTGGAATTTTTATCAGCTTCACGCTGCACGCACGGAACCTAGTTAAGACACTTCGTTCCCCACTTTCTGCCGAATTCTGGAGGCATTGCGTGTTGAGTGGCAGAACTCAACGCCGCACTTAACCTCGACACCAGAGCGAAGAAATGGAAATATAAATTTAAGTAAATATTTCATCTCCTCGAGTGGGGATCGAACGTATAACCAGTCGGTTTTACATTCACACATCGTGCCGCTGCGCCACGACTGGCTTCAAAGTCGAGGTCGAAGATATACTTAAGCTTGAAAATTTAAGTTTCATTTTCTTTGATTATTCTCTACGGATATTAACATGAATAACAAAACAATAACGCTTTACATTTTATAACTAAGCGTCAATTTTACAAACATCAATGCATTTTCTATTATATTATAGCCATTCTAAATATAATCTATTTGAAAATGTTATTAGAATATAAATTAGATTTCCTTATTTCCTCGCTCTGGTAACGAGGCAACGCGCGGCGTTGAGTTTCGTAGCTGTGTCCGTAGCCGTAACGTAGTATCTTAACAATAAATCTCCAGATTCCCTCTGCCTACCGTGCTATGTGCGGGATAGAGCGTGAAGCTAAAAAATACCTTATATTATAATAGCTTTCATGTGCAGCTTCGCCAGCATGATCGAATTGTAATAACTAAAAACTGTATCGACACAAGACACATTTTGTGTGTTCGAAGTAACTTTTTGAGCAGGTACAGTGGATTACATCGAAACCTTTGATGTGATATAAGCTAATATCAAAAGACTTTTTGCAGCTTAAAATATTAGTTCCTGAGTTTAAAGCGAGCAACCAAACAAATACTTCAGCTCTAAATACTAATAACTTTAAACTGTGGCTGTTCTACGTGAGCTTTCTAAATACAATCTATTTGATAACTTTATTAGACTAAGCTCATTACTTATATTATTTTACTTTATATTGCACGTTGAGATATAGCAGATCTCTACGATAAGTGAATGATGTCATGGCAACCATAAACTAACATATTCTATAATCATAAAGTAAATGAGATAATATATTTAATAATTTACTATTTACTTAACTTCCGGCATCGTGTGTCATGTCTGTGGCTTGTGATAATATCATATTATGTCACTTTGTTGTCACGCTGTATCTTACATATAGTAGAGTAGGCAGAGTGAACTTAGTGTTAAGACACTCCGGTAGCCATGCAACACCTAGTTTTGAAATATTGTGTATTGAACGGTAGAATTCAATGCTGTTTTTTTCTTATTGTTGCCAGAGCGAAGAAAAGAAAATATTTCATTTCCCCAAGATGGAATCGAACCAACAACCGTCGCGTTTATAGACGCATGCTTGTGCCCCTGCGCCGTGATGTCGTCAAAAAATTAAATGTAGAAAAACTTACATATGACCACTTATTTTTATTTACAATAAAATTTTAATAATTTTAATAGGAAATGGGGGGAATAAAATGAATCTAACTTACAATTATCACGTCAAATGCTTGCTCACTGAGCTATGACGGTCAATTGTTATTTAGTTATTGAGCCTTTTTATGCAGGTGCAGGTGTTGAGATCGGCATTTTCAAAACAAACAAAAGTAACACCAAGTATAACCACATTAAATCTGGAAGCCTTATAAATTTGCAATGTTCATAAAAAAATATAGCGACCACAAATATAGCAAATCCACAACCATCGTGAACACGACGGTTGTGGATTCGATTCTCTTTCGAGGAAATTATATATTTAATATTTTTATTTTCTCGCCCTAGAAAACCTCGAGCGAAGCGCGGTCGAGGTTCTGAGTTCAGCCACTCAATACGCAATGCCTCCAAAATTTGGCGGGAACGGAAGTGCCTTATTGAGAACATAGGTTCTTAACACTACGTTCCCAGATCATTTTTGTACCAAGGTTTTTTCAGAATGCAGCGTGATGCTATAAAAAATAAGTTTAAACATTAATAAGATATTATAATAATAAGATATAGGTGATACGATGTCTGGCAGAGCTAAACGTCGCGCATGGTTACAACAGATTTTTAAGTACATTTACTATGAGCCCGTTGTAACAAAGTGGAACAGCGTTTGCTTGTCACATATGTGAATGATATGCTTAATTTATTTTCGTCTTCCTGTCCTGATAAACGAACATCGGCGTTCCGTCACTCGATACGTAATGTCCTAAAAATTTCAAAGAATGGAGTGTCTTAACAGTAATTTTCCTCTGTCTTACAAGTAAATGTCGAAATAGAACCCATAACTATCGCTAGTTCCGTCACTCACTGTACCACAAAGCCTACAATGTTCATACATAAAGATATCTCACCAATAAACTAGTCAATAATCTCATTAAAATCCTAATCAGACGACCGTTTCTCATCCACACTCGTCCTCCCATACAGCTACAGCGTCCATTAAATATTTGATTTACAGCGGAATATGAAATTAACCATCATGTTTTAAATTACAAATATCATCCGTATAATATATTAGGTAATGTCCGCGTGAGATTTATAGCGTGGTCACTCGCGTCTATTAGTGTTTGTTTGGTTCTGTATTCAATTGTTTGTTTTTGATTTTTATTGGGTACTTTAGGAGAGAAAAACGAGAGAATCTAGCGTTTAGACACTCTGTTCTTCACTTTATTTAAAAGCGACAGCATTTTTGTGGCGTAGCTAGGTGTAGCGTCATTAATTATTATTTTTTTCGTTTCACGATGTATCCTGTATATACTCCTAGAGGGAATTTAGTGTTAATATATTCCGATTTCAACTTTTCGTGAAATTTTTGATAAATAGCTTTTTTAAGTCGTGGAACTCAAAATTGCGGTTTTTTTTGTCATCACATCGCGAGAATATTAAAGTAATTCATTCTCCCGAGTGGAAATCGAACCTACTACCAAGGCGCTTACATCCAAATAACCTCAAAAAATAGAAGATCAATTATAATGAAGTAATAGATATGTACTCGTTTCACTTGATCTTGGGTCCGATGTTAGAAATAGGCCATTCATTTAATGGATATTGTTTATATGGAAATTAAAACATTTAAACAACACGTTTACTTCGTCTGAGCCCATCATCTAGGTTGTTACCGAATCAAAACGAGCGTTAGCACCATGAAAGGAGTTAACGGGAATGTCCCACAAACTGTAATATTATGCATACCCTACAGGAATTACAACATTATGACTAAATACTGTGATTTTGTAGTGGAATAATTTTAATAGTGGTGTCAATATGGGGTTACATATGCTTTTTTATGTTTTTGCGGTTGTTTTAGAAATTTGAAGTTGAGAAACTACTAATATAGCTGCTAGCATTTTGATTTCTTTAGGTATTTTTTTCTCAACTGACGGATCGGAATGCACTAATTAAAGAAAAGAATTGAACTGCAATTTGCACTTTGAGTGAATATTTTTATTTTCCGCAGATAGTAGCTTAGGCGAAGGAAACCTAGTGTTAAGACATTTTGCTCCATCACACCTTCCCCCCAAATTTTGAATGATTCGTATTGAATAGTGAACTCAATGGAGTGCTGTATCTTGTTCAAGAGCAAGCATCATCTTTTCTTCTTATTTTTCAAGTAAACTTTAACAGTACAATGTAAATTATCTTTAAAATTACAAAGAAAAAAGTTTTTTTTAACAGAATACATTAATAAAACAAATTTAATGAGCACAAGTTCGATTTCTTTACTAGTAGGCAACCCAAGCATTCATCAGCCATCTGTCTTTCAATTCCATCATCAGCCCAGGTCGGTGGTTCCATAATATTATATTTCCATCTAATCTACATATAATCGCCAAGGTTTATGATGATGCAACAATTAGAAGTGTGTGGAATTCACGTTTTTAATTTTTTTTACATACATACATACATAGGTGTACATACATACATAGGGTACGTGAAGCCAGTCGTGGTGCAGCGGCACGAAGTGTGACTGTAAAACCGACTGGTTGTGGGTTCGATCCCTACTCAAGGAGATGAAATATTTACTTAAATTTTATATTTCCATTTCTTCGCTCTGGTGTCGAGGTTAAGCGCGGCGTTGAGTTCTGCTTCTCAACACGCAATGCCTCCAGAATTCGGCAGAAAATGGGGAACGGAGTGTGTGCGGGATACAGCGTGAAGCTGATTTAATTTTTTTTTACATACATAGGTAGTTACAATACAGCTCGATCTAATAAAAAAAACATTTTTCCATTGCACTTTTTGTCACTGAACCCAAAAACCGAATAATCTAAACAAACGTATCACAAAACATATGAATAATATTGATTTGCATCAGATGAGGTCATCTTTATTAATTCAGTATATTTCATTGATAATATATCATTTTTATGGTCACTATAAATACACTGTCACTGAGTGATGTATTGCCAATAATTTAAATAGTTATGTAGTTATATGATTCTTCTGTAAATGTTTTGGTTAATTATTATTTTATGTATTATATAAGTTTTTGTCGTCCTGGCATAGGGACAAGCGAGCGTCTGTAAACGCGATGGTTGCGAGTTCGATTCCCATTTGAGGGAATAAAATATTTAATATTTTGAACGTCAAACAATTCTTTATTGTTTGAAAGTAAAATAATTATCATCTCCTCGCTGTGGTCACGAGTTGTTGACTTTGACATCCGACACTCAACACCCACAGACAGGATTTTCATTAGGTTCCCTGGTTCCATTTGCCTACCCTGTTGCGTATGAGATTTCAGAGTATAATAATTTTCCCTATGTAAGTCATAGGGAAAATTATTTTAACATTATTCATTGCTTCCTTAGTAGGAATCGAATCCACAATGATTGTTCTTATAAAGGTATAAATATAAGATCTTTTTAATATATTCTACACACGCAAATATAATCGACCAGTTTTAAATTTATTACCTATATATTTTAAAATAAAATCATAAAATATATTAATTATATTTGTTCAAGCTTTTTAATTCAGTGGGATAGTTAATTAGAATCTTCTCATATCGATACATTTGTGTGTGGTCGTATAATTAAAATTATATTTTTATGACACAATTAGCACGAGAGACAGTGGGAGATCTCTGTTGACCTTCTAGACAGTATCGATGGGAAGAGGGTCATGTAAAAAGCATAAGGAATCTCCGGAAGTACGAGTATGAAGAGATTTTAACAACAGCTTTTAAGTTAATTCCTTCATAGGGCGTTTCTAGTTCTTCTGCACGATATTAGTGTTAAGACACTTTTTTCTACCCTTTCTGCCCGAAATCAAGACTTTGTTAAGAGAAACTTAATATTGCACTTGTTTTTTTAATTATTATTGGGGATCGAATCTACAACCATCGCGTTAATAATTAACTCCGTACGTAAGACACTCCGTATTTATTAAGACACTACCGTTCCGCACTTTCCCCCTAATTCCTGAGGCATTGCGTATTGAGTGGTGGAAGAATAAGAGATGATGATCAGAGCGATGAAATGAAAATATTAAATATATCATTCTCTTGAGTAGGTATCAAACTCACAACCGTCGCGCTAACAGTCGCACGCTTCTGCCACTGCACCACAACGGCCTCATCATAATTTTCATACATAAAATATTATAATTCCGTTCCACTTGAGACACGAGTCCCATAAAATCTCCCATAAATATATACTAGGTAGTAGGTAGTGGATACGATTTTATCAATCCGGCCAGTGTATGAACGTGACCATTTCGATGTTAATTTTATGTCCGTCCATCGGGACTCGGGAGCCACAATAAACCGTTTCCCAATTGATTGATATCTTAATAGCATATTAGTTTGCTTAGAGTTTAACACATAAAACTTTAGTCTTTGATATTGGAAGACAATCATATATATATTTTATACTATTTAATATTTTCGTTTTTTCGCTCTTGTGTTGAAGCAAAGCGCAGCGTTGAGTTCCACCACTCAACACGCAATGCCTCCAGAATTCGGTGTAAAGTGAGAAGCGGAGTGTATTAATACTAAGCTTCCTCTGTCAATCCTGCTACCTGCGGGATATAGCGTGAAGCCGCTGAATTTTCGAGGCATTGCTCGTTGAATGGCGGATCTCAACGCCGAGGTCGCTCAGAGCGAGGATATAAAATATAATAATTAATTTATATATTAGTAGACTTATTAAGTATAGGTTGGGCTCCTGCACTCAACATACAATGTCTTCGCACTAGTTTCTCCTTGCATACTCTGTATTTGCTATACAGGAAAAACATGAAGCTGATAAATTTTTATATAATCAATTATTAATTTAACCAAACGTGTCAAAATTAAGATTTTTAGTGAATAATTCCATTAATTACATGTTATTTAGTATGAAATCACAAGTTTAAGCCTCCTGGATTTCCTTTTATAGATTACACGGACAAAGTCGCATTGACAAGTGATTTTTTAATACACCAAAATAAATGGACGTAACTTTAGCTGTCAGTTTAAATTTAAACTTTAAATCAAATATTAAAAAGTGAACACGGAAGTCGTTTCAAGGATTGTTTTGTGGAATAAATAGAAATATGCACGTTCATGTGAGCATGTAGATGATGTTTTGTTGAATTTTACTATTAAAAGAGTCTATTAGAATATGATAAAATTTTTGTAATAATATTTTATAATTTCTAATATTCAAAATATAATTTGGAGAACTAAAAATTTCCGCTTTAAAGTTTTTTTTTCAAATTATTGTTTATTTTCATTTCCTTGTTCTAATAGACAAAGCGCGAAGTAGACTTCCATCACTCAACACGTATTATTTTGAAAGTTATCCAAAGCATAGAGAACCGAGTGTCTTAATATTAAGTTTCCTCTGTATATCTTGCTATAAGGGAAGAAGCGTGATGCGCGTGCAGAAGTATACATTCAGTATGTAAAATAAGTATTTTATAAAAGTAATGCAGAAGTTGAATAGGTCAAAACCCTGTGGAAATTAAAATGGAAACAATGACCGCTGAATATGGCTATAAACTTTTGGATACGGCAATACTATCAATATTAAGTAAGGGAAATTTTCAGTATGAAAATAATTCATTACCCCGAATAGAAATCAAACCTGCAATCTTCGAGCTTACAGCCTCTTACACTCTGCTAAATTTTGGTCTTCCTCATACAAAATTTCATTTTAAAAACCATTCTGTTATAACTTCAAGTGATAGTCTAATTGTACAGTTACCGCCTAAATTTCTATCAGGGCGCCTTTCATTTTCATGGTACGTTCCATTTCCTTTTAGAATTGCTTCTTCTGCTACTAAGAAAATGATTTCGATTATTTAAAAGACTTAGAGATACAAAATTACAATCTATACACAAAAAAAAACAATTGGATCAATTTGTGTGATATTACGATGAATAAGTTATACAATTTGGGAATGTGATTTTTCTCAGAAATTATCGTTTGAGAATATCTTAAAAGCCTTGCAGTAGCAATACTCAATGCTTTTTTTCTAATCAGATCAAAACATTTATTTTATTTTTCTAAATACGAGTTCTCCACTCTGTTTGCACAGACTATGAAACATAAAATCGTTACTAAAGATATTTCTAGAAATCTAAGGGTAGAAAAGAGAAAGAAATCTAAGAAATCTCCTCTACGCTCACCATGGAATCTACGTACCAATTTTCTAAAAAAATTCAGTTTTCCACGCCCAATAGTTGTGCCTGGTCTTTCATTCTCTTAAAGAGCTAATGAAAAAATTTATGTACATAGGTATATAAGTAAACATTACGCAGATTTAAATAATTATGTCCAAAATTCAAATATCACAATTCGAAAAGTAAAATAATTTCAACAAAAGAATAAATTTCTTTCAATATTATTAAAATATTTTTATTAAACTGGCGCGTCTACAATATTGCTAGCTCAACGGCGTTTATGGCAGTTTTCACTCAACGCGATTGGGCGTCTGTAACAAAAACCCGCACGTTTATAGTGCATTCCTTTGTTTCTACTATTACTATTGCTAACTATTGGATTTAAGGTATCGCTGTACTTAGATGAAATTGTTAGATGTGTATGTACGTAGTTGAAAGGTAGTTCTGGAGTAGTTTTAAGGAATAATAGAAGGATTTGAAAAGTTTTGGTTATGTGAATTAATATGAAGGTTGTGGATTCAATTTCCTTACTTTTTTTTTCATTTTCTTTTCTTCTCTGATTGCTAGATAAATGGCGGCGTAGATCTCCCCGTCTTGTGTCAAAAGATGGGCGGATAGTAGGGATAACGGAATTTCTTAACATTATGTTTTCCTTTGACTTATCTGCCCTGCGGGAAAAAGTCTGCTAATTATTGAATGATGTCTGTATATATGAATGTGTCACCTTCTTTTTAAAATTGTCATTTTCAAATTGTTGGTTTAAGAACTGATGATAACGCTGACAACGCTATTGAGATGTTATTAAAACGTCTCGGCTTAAGACGACGGCCGGAGTGACTTCTCACTAAATTCTCTTTAATTATTGAATAAATAATAAAATTCTAATTTTATTCGAAATGCAACAAAAACGATCAATTAAACTTGTATTTTGACTACGATGACTAAAACGCTTCTTTTTTCTGTAAAGGACCGTTAGAAGAATATTTGGTATTCATTTCAGCTTGATACAAGACAAAGAGGTGGATCTCACCCCTAGTCTTAACATTACGATCACTCTGCGTATCCTGTTGTATGCAGGAAATTAATGAAAAAGAAAACAATATAAACGAAATTACTTAAAAAATTGGTTCAAAAACCAATTGACGACTTAGCAGTTCTAGAAGATGCTGCTCCACTCCCTCGTATCATTAACTTAAAATTAACATAACCTATCATAACTGTATACTATACGCCTCTATTACAATTGTATAAGGTCGAAAACGCTTTAATTTACTTAGAAATGATACAACAATTTTACTATATTCCTAGCCCAACTTGATCGTATTACAATGTAATAAGGTTCTTTTTTGCTTGATAAAAATGTAAAATAGCTTTGTTTTGCCAGGGATGGCCTATAATGCGACAGTTAGTAAGCATGAGCCTCGAGACGGGTGGGGGTTGTAAAGAAATACGTACAAGTTGTTTTGAGTACCTGAAGTCGTTGACTTTAATAATATATATATTTTTTATTTATTTTTATGTTGTTGGCATTGTGTTGGTTTTTTTAATGTTTTTTTTTATGTTATTGGTGATTTTGACTTGTACACCTCCTCGGTTCTTCACGCATAATAGACTGCAAGCAGAGGGAACCTAGTGCTCCGGTTCCCATTTTCTGCCCGATTTTGCATGGTTAAGTATTAATTTTTTTTTAATTAAAACTTATTCTATTAATAAATGTAATAATGTATTAATGCATCCTTATTTTATACAAATAATTCTTACGACTTACTTACGACATACGTATGCCACCAGAAGAAGAGTATAATAGAAAAACTAGTCGTATTTTTGTGAGAAAGTCAAATGTTTGTATTAAAATTAATAAACTTATTTTATTATTATATTACTAACTTATATACATAGTGTTCAAAAAAACATAAAAAAATAAAAAATACAAAACTCATCCACTACCTTGGTAGTACCAAACCAAATTAAATCAGACAAACACAGAAAATTTAAGTAAAAATTAAAGAACAAATTCAGACGAAATCGCATCAACTAAAATAAACATAGAGAAAGTACCGTCTCATTAAGCACAATCGCTGATTGGATAGTCAACTTGAAGTAACTTAGTTTCGTTAATACGTCGCACGAAGTATGCAATGAGGGATGCCATTCCGATCACGCGCCCGCCCCGGGCTCCTAATTAAAAATCGACCGATTTTTGTTAGCAAATGTACATTTGGCACCCCCCCTCCCCCCTCCTACCCTTTCCCACCAGGTGGTTGCACCCCCACTCTACCACCCTTTCGATAATCGTGTAAAGGAAAGCGTGGACGTTTTTTAAAGAACACCCTCTATTCAGTCGGCAGATTTTAAAACGTTGGCTAATTAGTAGGAATAATAGAGTTACCTCTGAAATGCGAATACTGCTTTGTTTCAGCCGAAATGTCTGTCGATTGTGTTTAATTCATACGAGTCTGTGCACATTGTCTGTCAAACATACATACATATATAGTGAGCGCGGTTGAGTGTTGAAATTTCAATGAAAACCCCACCACTTTCCTATGATAATCGTATATATTGTATGGTATTCTTTCAAATACCTGAAATAGGTATAAAAAAAAACTACTGATATATAAATTTGGTTACTACGTTCTATGAGTGTTAGGTTATTCAAGTGAATTTCGATGTTCGGCTTATTAAATTTAAAATGATATGCGAAATAATAAATAATACTTACTAATGGGATATATAAAAAACCTTTTTAAGTTAATAGTTTTTGATTGAACGGTCTTCATGTGTACTTTTCATAAAGCGTGTGAAAAAAAACTAAATCATTTTAAATATAAAATCTTCTCATGTCTAAAACAAACTAACAATTGTCATATACAGTCAGATACTGTAGATTTTCTTTTTTCCTAATCGAATCCATAATAAGATATATCGATATTTGTTGCAACAAAGCACTTTAAACAAAAAAATATATATTGCGTCTCCTGCTTATTTCAAAAAGGTTCAGAAACGTCATTTTTAATCAAATTACATTACAACATAATCAAGATCATCAATAGTGGCTATTTAATAATTTATCATCAACAAAAATGTCCCCTTCATACACAAACGTTTCTATCAAAACACAAAGCAAAACACCAAGTAAACGGTACCTAGAATTTTTGAAAAAGCACCTAATTTTTACTATTAACCCCTGTCCCGTCCCCATTGCACTCAAAGGCCGTCACTCACCCCTACATAACCTTCAGTAAACAGCTAAAAATAAACACCCTGTATGCTAACGTTTCTTTGACCACTTCCTTTGAGGCGATTTTAATTCGCTTATTTCGCTTGGAAATTGCTAGACTTGCTGTATAAAGGTGCGTGTTGGTTGATTCTGTTGAGTGTAAGTGAATAATTAATGAAGTAGCTTATATGGTTGACCGTCGCGATGTGGCATACGCCATCTGACTATAGTCACGATGGTTGTGGGTTTGATTCCCGTTAGAAAAATTAAACATTTTCATTTCCAAAATAAAAATGAAAAGAATGAAATATGTGTATTATTTATTAAAAATAACTTGATTTTATGTTTAATTCTGACCATTTTGGTAGTATTTTAGTCCAAAACAACGAATTTTGTTTTTTTTGGGGGCTTGAAATCTACTTAAAGTTCACCCACTACTGTGTATCTTCATTCTTCTTTTAATTTAACAATTCAATGTATTATGATGATTGATCGATAATGTCGAAATGAGCATGAACTCTTATCTAAATCTTTTAACATGTATCTACTGCCAAAACTCAAAAATAACGTCTAATGCGTTTTATTTCATTATATATTAAAGCCTATACAGCCTTCTTCGATAAATGGACTGAGACTAGTAGTTCCCGAGATCGCTTTAGACGTCACGTCGCCAACAGCGTGTCCAAACGAATAAATTTACTTTATTAAATTAGTATATAGATTACATATCTTTTCGTTATTATATATATAAGCTTTATACTAAACTGTATATCCTCATTGCTAACACTATAAAAAAATGGCGAAAAAAATAATAATAAAAAATCGCTCCGCTTATACCCATATCCGCACCGCGCTAGGTCTGGCCGCGTCAGCTACGCGATTGTAAAGGCGGTGTGATCCCTGTGTTCACTTAAAAATATAATTTTTCCGAGCCAACTCGAAATTAACTGAGGCATTAATTTTAGTGAACTGGTGGTAAATTAAATTATTTGACGTTCAAAAAGTGAAGCATGTAACTTCTTATTTTGAATAAAATTATTTGACTTTGACTTTGACTTTGACTGAGCGTAATGTAACGTGCCTCTGACACTACACTCAAGTGGATATTCACTAGAAATCACGTTGTTAGTACTTTTGTAGCATATTCTAAAGTGCATATTAGATTTTTAACTGATAAGTTGTATGAGGCAATCGTGGTGTATGACGTTTGATTGTATATGTGGTGTTTGTGGGTTTGATTCTCATCTACGGTAATGATTATCTCGTTCAACACGCAATTTCTTAAAAATTGATCGGTGTGAAGCTGTAAAAAAAAACAAATAGTAAGTGATACAAGTCTATTTTTACATAATAATGTGACACAGTGAGATATAGTTTGACTTATCAGATTATGGGTTGAGTTACGTCCCATATCATATAATGCCTCGAAAATATTTTACAGAGGAAAACTGAGTGTCTCATCACTAGTTTACACTTGCCTACCCTGCTATATGCGATAAAAGATGCAGAACCACCTCCACACTGACCTCAACCCTTCACTAAATCAATCATTCATATCAACCGCGTCAATTGAAATATGCGTCAATTAATAATTGTAATTAATAACACCTCAAACAGTGCGTTGTAAGTACTACAGAGTACAGACTGAGCCCACAGTGCGTTGACAAATTAGCAGCACGTCATCAATCGTTTATCAAACCCGTCACGGCTCGTCTCATTTTGTCACGTGTCCGCTTTTAGTTGTTTTCCGCGTTTATATATAACTTATTTTAATTATATTATTATATAAATAAATATTAAGTGGTTATGGGTTTTATTCTCAATATTATTTTCATTTTCTCATTCTTGCAACGAGATAAATCTATCATTCAACACAGGATATCTCGAAAATTGGGCGGAGAGAGAACGATCTTAATACTATGTTCCCTCGGTTTATCCTGTTGTATGTGAATCTAATAATAATGAAGAAATAGGTAAACTTTAAGGAGGTTTAAGAAATAAAATACACTCTTATACTTACCCAAAAAAAATACTTACTAAGTACTTGTAGCTTTATTTTAGCTAGGATTCCAACTGAAAATCTTTAGCATATCTGTAATATACATTAATTATTCTTTATTTTATTTAAGCACAGCATAACATGAGCGTCCATTAATCAAATTACCGCCATATCTCGTCCCGTTTGACGCGCATCCGTCCTCCATCTATTATAGAGTTCCGTGTTCTTGTACACATTTAGAAACATTATATTGGGTAATGTCACTAAAATTGTATTTTATTATATAATAATTGAATTGATGTACTAATTTTGCCGGAAATGTTAAAATTACATCATTCAATTTCCAGTATTTAAATAATTTTAGATTTTTTAAATTTAGATTTAATTTTTCACACATTATTCCTACTGGGGTAGCGAGAAAGAATTATATTATTTACCTACTATTCCTCTTCATATCTCCTTCGTAGCTTCGAGGGTGTCTCTATACTCTTTACATGACCTCACCTGAGTATCTTTTAAACTGTGTTCTTAAAGAAAGAGGTAAATATAAAAATGTAACATAATTTTACCATTAACATAAAATTTAATAATAAATTCATATAAATGTATTCGTTATACAGCGGAAACGTATCCACTAATCACATATAACTGTCGTCCATTCGTCAACGTCGCGTATCACTCAAGCTGAACTTAACCAGTTTTACTCGACCTCCACCTTTAAATATTATGAAAAGACACAGAGCTCTTTATTAAGTGGCCCAATGTATTGCTGGCATAACCAAATTGAGATGTCCAGTTAATTTTGACCCGCTTCACCAAGTTATATGAAAATTAGCTTTGACCCTCGGCTTTGCCTCCATGGAATATGATATACACATGTGATGTGTATGACACATGACATATTAAAAATGCCCGAAGTAACTGTGACCGCGTGTACAAAATTATATCAAAACTATTAACTTGTTCTACCTGGATTTAATCCTGGCTTTAGTTGCCAAGGTCTGCTAATATAATATAGCCCACAGCTAGATTAACGGACTATAAAACACAAAAATATTTTTTTCATATTGAACCATTAGTTCCTGAGATTAGCATGTTCAAACAAACAAACGCATCAACTTCGTAATATTAGTGTACAAAAAATTTGAGGCCACTAACACATTAAGCAAGAATGAAAGATCAACTTACGTTGGCTAAACAAAACGTATGGCTGGGTATTATCGAAGTCTTAATTGAAGATAATAAGAAGGGACATATGTCTGTGTCACGCTGTTATGGAGTGTGGGGGGACATCGTGTGTTTTACTTTTTCGTGTCACGTTAAGATTACCTATTAATATATGTCAATTGTATTCCGTTTTACTTCACAAGGAATGTGAGTTTGAGTGAGTTTCTGAGTTATTTATTAGGGGTTGAACGATGTGGCTTGGACGGAGAAAAAAAATAGTTATAAATTAAAAATAGTAATTATAATAAGCTCCGTAACAAAGGTTGTGGGTTCGATTCCTATTTTAAAAATAGAATTTTTAGTTTAATTTCTTTGCTCTACGCTATCCAATATACTATATGATGCGAATAATAATGAAATTTTCATACTAACCTGCAATATCCCCGTTACCTTTCATAGACGCCAAGCGTTCCCCTCAGATGGATTGATATTGCACGAATGCAGGTGAGCGGTCTAAGCAATGGCGATTTATAAACTTGTCTTACTTTGAACTGTGCTGGCTTAAGACTAGTACCTACTGGCAGGACTTTGTTTAATATATTTTTGGTATTAATGTTGTAATTATGCAGCTTAAATATAGATTAGTTACCTTGATTGCATAAAATAACTCAAGTTATATCTGAAATAATTTGGGAACTTTGATGTAGATGACGAAAGAAAATTAGACAAAGTGCAGCGTTAGGTTCCGTTGTGTGCAATATTCTTCAATAAACCGGAAGTGAACAAAACAGTATTTAATTTTTGTTTTGAGGGAACTTAATGCTAAGACACCCTGCTCTATACTTTCCGCCGAATTTCCCCCGAAAGCGTATTAACTTATTGTGACGGAACTCAACGCTGCTGTACCAAATCGTGATAAATGTAAATAAATTATACATAATCATGCCTCGAAGGATTATCGAATCGACTACCACCCTACTTGTACTACAGTACAAGCATAAAAAACATTTCAACCTGTCCACCGCTATGATGTAATGCGTCTGCGACATGTTTCACCTGCATCGGGTCAGGGTGGCACTGGGAGGGGGTGGGGGTGGTAAGAACGTCCGTCTTCTAGGGTATTTAATTTTGTGCAAATGACGCAATGTCCAAGCCAGACGTTTGAAGTGCTTATACTTTGGGTATTGTTTAGCGTTTCTTTTTGTTTTTAGTGTCTTTTTTTTATTTAGCTAGTGTACCAGTAATTGAGTAGTGAAAAGTTACTAAGTAAGCTGATCATTTTGGTTTTTTAGTAATATATATCAGCTTCACGCTGTATCCCGCACGTAGCAGGCAGAGGGTGTTAGTATACTTCGATTTAGATGAGTAGTGTTATGACACTTCGATTCACACTTCTCGCCGAAATCAGAAGGCATTGCCTGTTGAGAGGCGAAACTCAACGCCGCGCTTTGTCTCGACACCAGAGCGAAGAAATGAAAATATTAATTTAAATAAATATTTCATTTCTTCGAGTGGGGATCGGACCCGCAACCAGTCGATTTTAGCCATATTTTGTGCCCCTGCTTCACGACTCTGGCGATGTTAATATGTAAATAAATTTTAAAAAACAAATTCAAACTATACTTGTGTATCAAATATATTTTTTCATAGAATCATTTTCTTGATTAGTTTCTTAGTTTTCATGATTAGTCCTTTTACAGCAGTTTATACTTTTAAAATCTTATATCATTCGTCAATTTAAAAGTCTTAAATGTAAAATATTGGTGACATTTGAACCTGTATCGCTCATCTAAGAACTGCGTATTAAAGGAAAGTGCGAAACTCCATTTAGCTCATATTACATATAAAAATTAATACAACATATAAAACTCAAATAGAAGAAAAAAATTAAACAAACACTAAAACAATTTCTTTAAAACGCCACACTTATACACATTTTTCGCACACATCCACAGACCGACCTCCCCACTCCCACCTCCGCCCGCTGCCCCCACTGGTCCGTCACGTCACTGTCCCCAGATCGCCATCACTTCGCCTCGTTTGTCCCGACTTGGAAGCCTGGAATATATATTCTAAGTAAAATAATATAAAATTTTATGTTTAAATTAGTTGCGGCTTATAAAGTTTTATTATTATAGTTTTATTAATATACTTGTAGTTGTATTATTATTATAGTTTAGTTTGATAGTTTTAAGTTTAATTAATTGTACCTTACATTTGATATATTAAAAATGATATACTCTTCTTTTCAATAGGGATAGAATTTTGATTTTTAAAGTAGAGTACAAGTTTCTAATAAGACAATGTTGCCAGTAAATAATATTAGTACCGTATTTGATTATTTATCTTAATTATAACAGAACGTTACTTATAAGCAACGTAAGTAAAAGAAGCCTGCAAGTAAACCAAGTGCCAAAATTAGACTCTCCTACCTTAAAATAAAGAATATACACAAAAATGAAAATTATACAAAATATCTATCACTCAAAAATTAATCAAAATCACATAAAACTATTTAATTAATCCCAACCGTCAACCGTTCCATTTTACCGATACCTACCCCACCTGAATAAACCTTTTTTTATTTTTCCGTATGCAATCGCTTCGTCTTACGTCTGCTTGCTGCAATATCAATCCATCTGGCGGGTGGTTTCAACCCCCTACCCCCTTGTCAGTCTTAAATGACTGTCACGGGTGTGCTCGGGCGGCATTCGCTCCAAGAACGCCGGACTCCACCCGCTTTGATATTGCCTCGTTATTTATTATTGTATTGCACTCTGTTTATAACGGTTCTAAATTTTAACATTGTTCTAGAGTCTTGGGTGTATTTTTTTGTTTTTTGCTGTGTGACTTTTAATATTTTTGGGATTCTTATTCTCATAATATGTAAAACGTTCCCCCGATTTTTTTTTACTGATTCTCAGTTCATTTTAATGACATAGTGTATCCAATATACAAATAATCGAAGTAAGTTTTCTTGATGTATAACATTACTTTACTTGAACCAGAACAGAACTCACAACAATCACATTAAGGCTCCAGCCTTCTTAAACTAAATTCCAACTTAACCGTAATAAGACTGTCGATATGTTAACAATATATTTTTTTTACTTCTTTCCAAGCCATCCCAATATTCGCAAGACGATATATCGCACGTACTACGTATCGCGTGTTTTTACCCGTTTTCATTGAGCTGTCAGCGTGAAGCTCATTCGGCGTCCATCCGGTGCCGTTCAGAATAACTCCTCGGCCTTACATTTGCTGTAGATTCTGCACCTGATGCGAATCTCGCTAAATTACTACTGGGATTTATGTGTTTGTATAGAAAATCTGACAGCAGGTCGCGATTTTTTAAATATCTGTTGTTTTATTGAGGCCAGTCGTGGCGCAGGAACGCCATATGTTTTGTGTTTGATTTAACTAAAGGAAATGAAATAATAATTATTTTCATTTTCTCGCTCTAGTAACGAGGCAATAGCGCGGCGTAGAGTTCCGCAAGTAGAGAAGTGTCTTAATAGGAAAGGAGTGTCTAAATTCTAGATACCCAGGTTCCCTCTGCCTACTCTGTCGCTAATGTGCGGAATACATTGTGAAGCTGAAAAAAATGTCTGTCGTTGTTTTGCTTGATAAGCAGGGAGAACATAGTGTTACGCCACTTCGTTTTTCAATTGCTGTAATTTGTTCAGAAGTTGGGACTTTATAAAGAAAGCTAATGCGATGCTTTGTCTGGTTAGACCAAAGAAACCTCGAGGAACCAAGAAAAATACATTAATTTACATCACCCCCAGTGAATTTCGAACCCGTAATCATCACGTATAAATACAACAAGTAATGCAAAAAGTTTTCTTTGAAATCTGTTTTTACTTTAAACAGTTCCATTTTTTGTTAAAGAGAGAAATGTCTAAAGAAATATAGTAATCGAATATAGAACCTTCTCCTTTTTCGAAGTCGAAACAAACTTAAGAAAACCCAAAAAAAATCTAAATTCTATCAAAAATCAGTACAGAAAAAAATAGTCGCTAATTAAACATTTACCGTCAGTTGGCAGTTAGAAGTTGCATTATCAACTCGCATCGGATGACGCCAGCACTGTCGCTGCCACGTCCCCAAGTTTACTCAGCTCCGTTGGAAATTTCATTCTAGACTTGGCGTGGCGCGGCTTAAGTTAGAAAATATTATATTAATTATTAATTGTATATTTTGTATTTAATCGGAGGAAGGCAGTCGTGGCGCAAGGGCACTAGCATGCGTCTACGAACGTGATAGGTTGTGGATTCGATTGCTACTCGAGGAAATTAAATATTTATTTTTTTACGGGGTCCAGAACGGCCACTCAATATGCAAAACTTCCAGACTTTGTCAATAAGTGGGAACGGAATATAGATGATAAGTGTAGAAAAATCCTATTCGATTTGGCTCGATTCAATATTAGAATCCATTCTGCATTATATTACTGGTTTAATTCATATTTATGTAGAACGTACCTAAATATGTCAAAACACCAAATTTAAATTAACTTCTTTTTCCAGAAAATATATTGTTTTCCTTCATACCGCAAAACAATAAGAGATTCCATCTTCCACCTAATTTTTAATTTATCCACCACCACCCATAACCACCATCACTTACATTCAGTCAATACTTAACCTTACATAAACAAAAATATCCCTAATCCGCTGTATCTTATAACTCGGACAGTCCGCTTCAAGTCACTCCTGTCACGTCAGTGTTTCTGTCTCGCTAGCGACGGCGGGCCGCGGGCCGTGACTGAAATGTTCAGCTACTTATGTGTGCTTTCTTAGCTTTACTATTAATTGATTATACATTGCACTATTGTGCATATTTTGTTTATTTCAATTTTTTTGTAAAATATCTTTGTGGCGCGGTAGGAAAGTGTTTGAGTGTAATTCTGATGGCTGTTAGTTCGATCTCCACTCAAGGGATTTTTCAGTTCGGGCGTAAAGCAGAGGACGGAGTGTTAAAGCACTAGCGTCTTACTGCCCTGGCAAACAAACGTGAATCTGATTTTCTTAGTATATTTGTATTTGTTTGTATAGTTTATAAAACGTTTATGTTCTTTATAAAACTAACTATATTAAAAGTATATAACTTTATTTTAGTGTATTTAACTTTTATTATATATATAGCTGTATAGTAATTTAAACATTTTAGTTTTTCGTTGCATTTGTCAATGTTTTATTATTATTTCTAACGTATACAAAACGTATAACACAAAAAGATTTTATATAAGACTTACGATGTTACACATGAAATTATCGGTAAATACTTTAACTCAATATTTAGAGCTGTTATCTATTTATGAAAACCACAACACCACATCCCGTACTAAACCGGGGCTGGCCCGCTGCCGACCGTCCCGCACACCACACGCAAACCCAAGTCACCCGTCACGTCTCGCCGACGATGACACTCGCGACTGGATTGCTCCACGCCACTCTGACTCCGTCTTCGTTTATTTCTGTCCCTTTATTATCGATTGCATAGACGCCTCGCCTGTCCGATTGACGTCTGTCGTTGTGACGCGCTCACTCGAACTGACGCCTGTCATTTTGTATAGAAAATATTGTAGATTTTCTCAATGTAGATGTAGATATATTTATTGTATTTCCAATAGAGATGCAGAAAATTTTGTGATCTGTCACTGATTTCTTTATTTAACTTACCTTTATTTAGATGTGCATTGTACTATATTATATTGCTTGCAAATTACTAATTAAATAAATAAATAAATCTCTTTATTTCTTTTTATTTGTTTTTGTTCTATAATATCAACTGCAATAGATGTTTTGTCTGTCCCATTGAGGTATGTTGTATTGACGCGCATAGTTATACTGACGGCTGTCATTTTGTATAGGAAACGTTAGTTTTCTATACACAAAATATTATAGATTTTATCCATATAAAAATTCTAAAAGATAATAAAAATTATGACGGAAACAAAATAGTTTTTCATGCTAGATTAAATCTACAATGACACTAAACATTATTTAAATAAAGTTGACTTGCAATATCTCGAAAATTAGGTGGAAAATGAGGAACAAAGTGTTAAAGCTAGGTTCCCTCTACCTGTCTTGCTGTATGCGGAATATATAGTGAAAAAATATATGGAATAAATATAATTCAACATATGTTTTATAATTTTACAAATACGTTTCACATATGGAGGTGGCACTTCACAAGCCCGCGCACAGTTCTGACAGCGACAGTTGTCTAAGTCAGGCTAGAAGTGAGCATTACTTTAACTTCCAAACTTCTAATTAAGGAAATCTGTATCGACGAGACGTGCTTGTGGGATTTATACCTATATTTGCGGTCGCTCTGGTATGAACACAAAACGCGGCGTTAAGTTCCGAATCTCTTTACGAAATTGGGGCGGGCGGAAAACATAGTGTCTTAACACTAAGTTCCTCTCTCTGCCTAAAAAATAAGGAGGCTCTCATATAGCAAACTGTTTTTCTTCAGATTTTTTTTCGTGTTTTTATATTTTATAGATCATGGTGGAATCCTTCGTGGTTGAGTCCTACTCACACTTGGCCGGTTTTTATACATATTAAAATAACAATACACATTTTTCTATTACAAAATTCACCTAACATTAACTCAGTATAGAACATTAGCGAACACTGACGCCTGCGGGGGACTGACGTGACAGAGTTGTCAGCACCACACCACACCGATGTACTCTAGTATTATAGCATTTTGTTGTTCCTAACCATTTAAACTGTTATTAAATACTAAATTTTTCTTCAAAATGCTAGCTTTTTAATGTAATTGATTTTGTTGATTAGTTGTGTTTAGCTTTGGGTGGTTGTGGAGTTAATATTTAGATTTTTATGTAAATCAAAATATATACCTGTCGTGACGTATCAGCACAGCCAGCGATGGTTAGGGGTTCGATTTTCACTGGGGCAATGAATAATTTTTATTACCTCGTTCTGTTAACAAGACAATTCACAGCGTTGAGTTCTGCCACTCAACTTGCAAGATCTCGAAAATATATGGCTTCCATGCTTACACTTCGGATTTCTTAACTTTTTTTGCAAATTCCCAATCCAAGCACATCTTAATTTTTCGAAATATGTTTGGAAACTTTCTGAAAAATTAATATTGGAAATCTATTTTATATATATTTCTTTACTTTTCCAAATTGCTACAAACACTATTTTTTTTCTAAAACGTCGTATTTTTAGCTATTAAATAATAAGGCAACAAATGTCCTTAAAAATATAATAGATATATAATATGCAAAAATGGACAGAAATAAAACTAAGAACTACTTCGATACCATTGATCAGACTTTGCACTTACCCACCATATACTAAACGATTTTTCTAACATTAAAACATTAACATTTTTAAACACGAAATAGAAAACGCCTCATCCACAGTTAATAATCAATTAAAAATGAAATACATGTTACTGCAGCAGCAAAAAAAAATTACCAACCCCCATAATATGTAGAAATGGACAGAGCGACACATCTAAGAAGTACTCCTGTGCACTTGATCGGACGTTGTACCTACGTGACGGGCATCGATTGGGGTGGCTGTGGGGTGGCAAAGAAAAGCTTTAAAAACACTGTCTCAACGGCCCATGCGTCCCCAGTCGGCCGATTACGATTGCATACGTTGTAGCGTTAGCAAAATATGTTCGGTTCAGATTATTATTGTATGGTGATTTGGTTTTAATTTAATTTTATGTTATAATAACTTTTGTGTATATGAGTTTTTGTTTTGTATTTTAAAGTTGGTAGAAATAGTTTGTATGTATATCATTGATTATTTAGATCTGTAAATAATTTAATTATTTAGTCAATATTTAAACTTCAGTAGTGAAAGTCTTGATATTTGTATATCTTGATTATTTCTATAAAAAATATTGAAATTTATATGAAAATATATATAAAAAGATATAAATAACATTATTAATTTCAAATTTACTTAAATTTATATTTCCATTTCTTCGCTCTGGTGTCGAGGCTAAGCGCGGCGTTGAGTCCTGCCACTCAACACGCAATGCCTCCAGAATACGGCAGAAAGTGGGGAACGGAGTGTCTTAACACTAGGTTCCCTCTGCCTACCCTGCTGTGTGCGAGATATGTGCAAAAATGTGCTTAACAGAACTATCCTTCTGCTGAGACTGTGAAAATAGAAGAAATTCATATGTATAGTGCCACTTAACTCTTCTTCCCAAATATCAGTGTAGGCAGGAAGAAGTTAATCCCGAATTCCTGATTCTGTGTTCAGTGGCGGAATTCAACGCCGCGCTTTAAATAAGAACAGAACGGAAAAATAAAAATAAGACGGAAAGATAAAATTAAGGTATTCCACCTTAAAAAATAAAATAAAACCAAAATAAATATAAACAAATTTAACATGCGGGCTGTAGGTGCAGCTGGGCACGGAAGCACACGAGCGTTAATACAACATTCGTTATTTTTCGCCACATCGTATTGATTAGTGCTCATTGGCGTTCAAGCCAGGTGCTTACAGATGCTCTAACTCCTATATGTATGTGGGTATACTTGCCGGGATGCTGTGAAATAACTTGTTGAGATAAATCTTGGTATATTTTTGGTTGGTTTGGGTGATTATAAAGGCTTAAAAAATTAAGAGTCAACCTTTAGTTACTTTGTCAGTTTTCAATTATTATTTATTCAGAATAATTTGTATTAAAGGTGTTTAATGGAAAAGATGTTATAAATTAACATCTATTGTTATCATAAGTTCATAAATTCATAACATTATTAAACAAGAATTTCTAAACTTATCGAGTACCTACCAGACGTGGCATGCGAGATGTCCAAAGTAAAATGGAGCGAGCACAGTGCCCTGCAGTACTCTGCAGTACCCCCATCAGTCGTCTGAAGTTTGCGAAAAACGACAAAGAAGTAAACACGGAAAGCAGCTCATTATGACCGGGGACTGACGGTCAAACGAACTTGTCTTAAACGTCACACGAAATTACTATCGGTTCAAACTTTTCAAATTTAAATTGCAGCGACTCGGTGTAGATTTTCTGTTTGGCATCCAAAGAGTTTTGGTTAATTATCTGTTGTTTTTTTTTATCTTTAAGCCTCTCGCGTCGTTATCATCATGTCAGGTCAAACAAATGTTCGAATAAAAGGTTTTTTAGAATCACGTTTTATTCCTTACAAGGTCCCCAGAAAGAAGGAAGCGCTGCTATATCTCTTCACCTCTTCAACTGCTGCTTCGCTTTTAACGTGACTTTCTTCCAATATTAACGATGTGATCTCCAAGACTAACCGAAATTTCCTTTTTGAATGCTTTTCTTCCAAAAAAAAAAACCGGTCAATTGCGAGTTACACTAGCGCACTAAGAATTTCTTACCAGCTTCAGAATTGTAGGTCAACAGGATGTACAACTTATAAAAGTTGACAAACCTACGTTTACGGTTATATGGACTCATTTTGTAGGAAACAAACTACAATTACTAGTTTGTAATAGTTTTTATGTGTAATCATTATGCTAATATTATTAATGTCAATGTAAGTTCGTTTGTTAAACTTTCACGCCAAAATTACTCAATTATCATGGAATATTGTACATACATTCTTAAGTATCCTGTGTCCTTTCTAAAGGACATAAGATATGTTTTTTTTAAATAATATTTTGTACATAAAATATTATGGTTATATTAAATTAATTCGCGTCTCAATGCACGATGTCTTGTATTTGGGAAGAAAGTGAAGAACGGAGTGCCGACATTTCTCTCTGCTCAACCTATTGTATTCGGGACGCTTAAAAAAATATTTACTAATAATTGATAATTTAATTTAAAAATGTGTGGTAAAAATTAATATCGTTATGAGAAATTCGACTTCCTCACAGCAAATAGAAACATACGTCTAATTAATTACTTTTAACGTTCCATTGACACTGCTGCAACTAGGATTTATTTTCCATTTACAGTTTGTAAGTAGTTTGTTTTCATATTTTCAAACGGTTCTTTCGGTTCGACAGCTCGCCGGATTGGTTTGACTGGTGTTAAGATTAAGCGCGCAGCGATTTTTTTATAGGAGTTGATAGCTGTTATTGAATAAGATTTTGGTGGTAGATATCAGTTGTTAGTTTTATTATATTAATATATTAATTTTAAATTTTAAATATTTTTTATGTATAATTTTTTTTTAATCGATGGAAATTGGGGATAAATGTCAATGCGATTTTTCAAATATTTCTAGCTTCATGTTATACATGAGCATATATCAAGATAGGCAGAAGAAACCTACTGCTAAGACACTAATGGGAATTCAACATATAACCGTCGCGTCAACAGTCAGAAGCTTTACCGTTGCGCCACGACGGCCCCACTTCATCGGTCGTTTTCCGCTACATTATAATTTCCGCTATCTCTCATCATTACATCTCGATCCTTGCCGCTTTTAAATCACAAACTTTTCGTAGTTTTAATTAACTTGACGTCGCAGTTACAACTGTGTTGATTTGTTCCAGCTACATTCGCTCCATTCGCACTGCATTTCTTTAGTGCTAACTAGGGAACTTTCGTCTTTAAAATTAAGTTGTTTATTGCTTATGTGGGTTTTACAGTAAAAATATCTTAATTGACTTCCAGTTTCAGTAAATTGGAGCTTAGATTGGTTTACTTTTCATACTGTAATAAAGAAATTTGCCAGATTTACGTTATTTTATATAATTTTATTGTAGGTTAAAAATTTTTTTCTATTTATTATATCGATATTTAAAATAAATCATTATTATCCAACATATAGATAGGCAAAAATAGACAAATATATTATGTAATAAATGGTCCTATCAAATTATAAGTAAAACTTATAAAACATTCAAAGTAAATATTATCTAAATAGTGATATAAAATCTCTCAACTAAACAATCCAAACTGAAATATCAAACCGAAACCAATTTCAAGTTCCAAAAAAGAATTTAATGAAACTGTCGACCAGTTCTTATAGCGGACATGATAAAGTAACAATTAGCATATAAGTCTTACGTCAATCTCACTTAAAAACTACAGAAAATTCTATCATTAGAAAAGTCAGTCCGTACCAAAGCTGTGGTCATTACAGAGTTGTTAGGGTTTATTTCGGTAGCGATATGTCTGAAGATTCACTTAGCCTGAGATACGTGGAAAGTGGTGTCCACGTCAGAAGTTCAGATTTTTTCCCTTTGCCATGACAGATACTAAACGGTCACTCTTCACTAGTAAGTTTTCGTTTATTATTTATAGCTCGAATAGTAATAATAAATTTCGATTTGTAGTTCAAATTTGAAATGTGTAATAAAAATCAAAATCAGCTTCATGCTGTATCCCAAAACAGCAGGGAAGGCAGAGGGAACTTTATTTTAATACACTCCGTTCCCCACTAATATGTTATTATTTACATTTATTTCTATAGATTCTATTCTATTTTAGCTTTACAATGTATACATAGCAGGGTAGTCAGAGTGGATGGACAGAGCGCCTAACGCTACGGTCTCTGCATATCTCTTTCGCCTCGTCCACTGTCATCAACCTCTTCACACATCCGGGGGACCCTCATGCTTCTTACGCGATCTTCCTCTAGTATCTTTGATAAGGTCTCCCTCTACCTCTCTTACCGCCCACATTTTTATAGATATTTCTACAGATGACACTGAAATAAATTAAATTGTTAAAACTTCGTACTAAATTTTTATAACATATGCGCCACATGCGAGGGCAAAATCTCAAAAGGTTTTTCCCATCACGAACATCCCGCGTGAATTTTATATCAATATTAATAAACACACCAAACAAACACGCTTAGAGGAACCCCATAATAACGTCAGGTAACCGAAAGGACACCAATAACAACATATGCTACCTTCCCACAAATCGAATTCCCTATGATCACACACTTTAATTAAAACCTATAAAAAACATCGTTGACCCTAAAAATGTACCCAACAAAATAAGTAACTTCCCAAACGCATAACGCAAAATTGGATTACACGGAGCGGTCTCAGCGTCACTCCCTCATAAATATTTTAAAAACTATCGGCGCCAGGCGGGTTCCTGGGAGTACCCCTTTCGACCCCGCAATATTAGATGGGCAGGTACCGCTGATGCTGGTGTACCCCATCACAGTATTGCAAAAGAAGTCAAATTAGATAGGCAATAAGCGCGGTCGTGGCCGCATTTACATATGTATTCTAGCTATTCGGTCTGTTGATACGGGATTGCGGGTACAATATTGCCTCTGTTTCTACTGACTGTCTTGACTTGTTTAAACACTTGACGGGGACCCGATTTGTAATCTTGATATTTCTTTGTTTTTACATTTGAATTAAATATACTTACTTATATCTAAAGTATTTATATACAATTTAATAATATTTTCTTTTATTAAACATACTTTTCATTTTATGTATAGAGCGTTATAATGATAGATGACAAATATGTATGTGGACGTAATACTCTAAAACCATGTAGTGTTGCTTGATCGTTTAAAAGGCAAATGAAATTAATCAAACATTACTAGTCTCATCTCTATTTCACTTTTACCAAATTTTGTGGCGAAACTCAATTATTCCCTCCAAATAGGAATAGAACTCACAATCATCGCGCTTACAGTCAGCCGTTGTACCACTAGCGCCACGAGGATCTTATATATTGTATAGTATTCACAGTATTTTTTGTTTTAAGTAAGCCCACAATAGCCATTCTTTTCATACTATATGGCTTCTACATCACAGAAGAGTTCACTCGTCCTTGCGTAATGACCGTTAGTTTCATCCCAAAGGCCTTTCTCATCTTCCCTCTATAGTCCCTCAAAATTACACGAAAAATATAAATAAATAATTCCGAGTAAACCCGAAAGCTAATTTTATTGAAAATGGATTTTATTACTTTAAAAACAGGCCAAGTGCGAATCGGACTGGCTTACCGTTCCGTATCGGTTCCGTACCAATTTTAATATTGTAGGTTAACGGGAAGTACAGCTTACCGACTGACAATTTTTTTATTGCTTTTACGGGCTTTAAATACCACTGGTTAAAATTTAAAAAATATTACTATGTAGGGTAGTCCATTTATTGACGAAGTTTATAGGTATATTACATCGCGCTATAGTTTCGATGAAACCCGCTGTACCGGCTTTTAGAGTTACCTCAGGAAATTAAAATAGACATAAAAGTGACAATACAAGCAAACCACAAGTAAAAATTGGTTTAACGTAATAGCAATAGTGACCAGCAAATACAATAACATAAAGAGCAATTTGTACAAACCATCCAAACTTACCTTTTCAAATGGAAATCCCCAGCCATGTATCGTCCATGCCCATACATACACCACGCAAATCCATTGGTGTTAAATAAAACATAACTATTCGTAACACTCGCAACGGGTACCAATAAAAAGTTGGCACTTTATAAAAATAAAATTCGATCACGATTCGCTTATAAAATTGTCCATCGACAGGGTTAAATGTTAAAAATGTTATGTTGAGATGAATTTTCTTTATATATTTTTCAGTGGTTTATTTGTTCAATTTTACTAAAGAACAGGCTTGGGCTTTTTGGAGCAAATGAAATGTGCTTGAGTTATAGATTTTTAGAATTCATTAAACAATATTTATATTTTAAAACAATACAGAAGATGGAAGTTGTAGCGCAGTGCCACTAGCGTGCGTGCTGTAAACGCGACCGGTAGTAAATTCGATTCACACTCCCAAGATTCCCAAGATTTCCACTCAAGAAATCAAATAATTAATATTTTAATTTTCCTGTTCTGGTAATGAGGCAAAGTGCGGTGTTACGTTACGCCATTCAAGCAGCAAGAGTGATTCAGCAGGAAGTTAAAAAAAAAATAATTAAAACATAGTGTAATTAAAATCAAAGCCTGGAAAATCTATTAGGAATGACAGATAACTTGATGAACTAAAATAATACTTACCTGAGTGAACTGAAGACACACACAGCACAACATAAACATGCAGGAGAAAAAAGAACTAAAAACTAAAAATTAACCCTCCCTTTCCCACAATTATTCCTGTACTAAAATATTACCTAAAACCCCAAAAATTCCCAACCAATACCACACACACAACATTGACAAAATCAAATCTAACCGGTAAATATGCAAAATGACAATCAAACTATCGCCAAGCAATCGTATCTGGGTCCCACGAGGCAGCCGTGACCGGTCGCCGCGTTCTGGCCCGATATTAAATCCACTTCATTCTATAAAGAATTCCAATGGACTTGCCCCTCGTCTACGAAACAAAGGACAGTCAGTTATTTTTGCGGCTACCCGGGGACGTTAGTGTAGTGCGGGGGCTATTTTTGGCATATTTAGATATATTCTGTTATATATTTTATAGAAATAGTAAATATTTTTGTTGTATTCCATTAAAACCTACAATGTATTATTATGTAAATTTTACTGAACCCTAAAAATTATGGAAAACTAAATATAATTTCTCATGTTTTTACTCAGGCTGTTTCGATTTAGCGAAACAGCGTTTCTCTGTAAGTACCACGATTGTGGGATCGATTTCAAAGGAACTGGGTACTCAACGGAACATTTTAGCTCTGCTAAAAAACCAGTGCGACGTTGAGTTCCGTTTTTCAATTCTCAATGTCTCGAAAACCAAGTGGAACGTGGGAAATCGAGTGTTTTGACACTATTCTTCTCCGTCTTTCCTATTAGACCGGAAAATGCGTGAAAAATACCGTGGTCTCACTTATCACGCCAGGCCACATAATATTTTTTTGGATATTTTATTTTATATAATATCTTAAATTTTACCCCAGTAACTTTATCCAGCTAAAGACGTCATCGAAAATATAATCACTTAAATAGATCTAACGATTTAGAAATAAGTTTCAAAATAAATTTCAATACGATATGTACTTAATTATTTTCTTCTATTTTGTTTCAGGTAAGCCCCAAATATTATACGTCTATCTCTAACATAACTAACTCGAAGGTAAGCTAACATTTTTCGTATATGGAAAATCAAATTATCCAATATTTTTTATTGTTTACCCGTGACCACAACTACTGCGAAACGTCTGGTTTCTAAAAATGCTTAAAACTATGCGATTAATCTAAGAGTTTTATTTAATATAAATAAAAAATATATTTAATATATGCTACATAACTTCTATAACATTTTCCTATTATTATATGTTATCTGAATTTTAATATGTGGTACATCAAAATAAATTAAAAAAAAAGGAAAAAAGGAAATATCGCGAAAAATAATTTGCGATCAAATTATCTTTTATTTAATTTGAACACACGGCATCTAGGTGCGAGTGCCATTAAACCCTGCCTCATTCAGACGGGATTGCCAATCATCCCGGGATCACGAGATCATGGGATCTCCGGCCCATTTCGTAATAAGTGCATTTTTGTGAATATCCCGAATATTCGCGTTCCTTCCTTGATATGATTGTTGGGTGTTTTCTTACTCTTTTTTTTATATTTTAGGTTTGGTGTATAGAAGCTTTTTGATTGTTCATTTGTAATATAGAATTTAAATGATTGGGAAAATCTAATTGTGTTAACATAGTTCGGTGCAAACACGGCAATAAGTGTTGGTTATTAACGTCGTTAAGTAATGGAAATGTCGGGAAATGAACCAGTATTCGGTATCGCCGACAAGTTGGGCAGATGCGTAAATATAAATAGCATCTGCAAACAAATTATCGACTACATTACATTCAAATCATATCCATCACCCCGCTCTGAGTAACGTCCCTGGTAGACAAATCACGGCGTTGAGATCCGGCACCTAACACGCTAGTTGAGAACGGAGTGTAAACACGCAAGTTCCCTCTGTTTAACCCGTTAAACGACAAAAAAATCCCTTCTTTTTTCATTGTTAATACATCAAAAAACTGTAAATTCAAAATTTAACATAACAGTCCCCACAATTTTCATCATAGAAGTAGGGTGACAAAAACAATGATGCCTTATCGGATAGTCCGTAATTCGTGGTTAGGGTTCCATTCAATCAGCTCCCATGTAGCGACGGACCGACTGCCGACGTCCGCGGCTAATTAAATCCGCTGTCAGACCTGCGACAATGTTTAAATTCAGATTTCATATCGATGAAATTTTGATTAGCTGCCAAGAATTTTGCACAATTCATTTAATATAACGCGACGATGCTCGGATTTGAACACGTTGCGAGCGTAATAGAATTGATTGAAAATGTTGTTAAAAAATTATAGTGTGAATTATAATTTTATAGTTTTTTTTTAAGTCTGTAGTTTTGGCGCATTTGAACATATTGTATGGGGAAGTTATTGGTTCGAATAATATTCAAGAATGCGATATTGTAAATAAATATGTTTTTTTTTAAAGTAGTGTGAGTAAATCTATATGCGGTTGAAAAATAGAGTACTTAGCTTATATTATGAAATAAACCTAAAAAATGAGGTCGTCGTTACGCAATAAGACAGCATCTGATTATAAAAGTGACGACTTTAGTTTCAATTCTCACTTCGGGAAATGAATTTTCACTTCCTCGTCTTAGTAAGAAGTCAAATTGCGGCGTTGAATTTCGCCACTTAACACTTTAACGCAATCCTCATATATGGGGAATATGTGTAACATAAAAAAAATATATACTAATCGCACCAAACACTCCAAAAACCATAAAAAACACAAACATTCTCACACCTGCTTTAACCAAAACCTACTCAACACTTTACTAAAAATGCACAAAAAACACATTTTAAATATACAAAATGTTCCAATATTACAGTATAAGTGCATCTTTTAACCGTACACGTAAAACTTCACACGTAGCCGGCACGGGGTGGCTTTAGGGGAGGCAAGGGTAGTCTCCACGGAAGCGGCATTAAAACTTTTGAGTGATTTCGCTCAGTCAAACGTTGCAAGACGGGCGAGGTCCGGCCGGGACGTCCAGACGGGGTGTACATACGTTCTATTCTATGTAGACTTTTTAGTTTTTAACTTATATTTTCTTCTCTTTCTATTTTACTTTGAGTTTGGTGATCGATTTGCGATTAAATCAAATCCTGATTATCTTTGAAGTAATTTAAGAATAATGTTTTTATTTGTACATTAAATAATTGATAGTATGTATTTATTTTTGTTATTTTGAATATAATATCCACAATCATTGGTAATTACGAAATTTCGCTTTGCCAATTGACATTTTGTTAACTATTCTTTTATCATAAAAATATATTGTATCATAAAATTCTTTATAGAATGTGCAGTATCATATTACTTTGAACATTGTGAAACTTTTAAAAAGTACAAGAACAAAACAAATATCACACAAAGAGCAAAGAAATTTAAATACATTAATATGAATCATACAATTTTTTACTCAACTTTATAACCATAATAACTTTCAACCAACACATACATAATATACTGAAGTTAAATACTTTTATTTGATACTAAACTTTTTAATTCATATTAAAGTATTTAATAGTCGTTATAACGGGGTCTTGTTCCCAACTTTGTATCAAACGGTGTGGTCACCCGCCTTGGGACGGACGTGGAGATGGGTCGAGTAGAACGAGTGCTTCACTAATTTGTGTCCAGTCGCCCGATTCAGGAATTATAGTTCTCTATGCTTTATATTATACTGGCGTTGTGGCTATAATTTTCAGGCCATGATTGCTTTAGACATTCGTATGTAAAATAGGGAAAATTTCTATATATTGTTAACTTAAGGTTTTTGAATGTCAATACCATGGTTGGAGTTCGATTCACACTTGTGAGAATGAATTATTTTCATTTTGGTATGAAGAGAAATCACTGCATTGAGGTCGCCGCTCTACATGCTAAGTTTCTGAAAAATTTGGTGGTGTGTTGGGAATGAGATAGCGTGAAGCTAAAGGAAATGATAGTCAAAAAGGGTTTTAAATGAATTGTTAACTGAATTGAGATACTGCAGCATTTTTAACTATATATTTTTCCATATGTTCAATAAAATATGAAAAATACAGCTTTTCTTAACATTTTTTTTATTTACTTATATAAATAAGTGTATCCACAGATAAGAAAACTAAAAACAACCTCGTTATGCCAACAAATAATAACATTAACCTCAATAATCACTAATCCATCTTCTATCCAGTCCAGTTAAATAAATACCCCCGTCCCGTCATGTCCATTATAAAACGTCCATACAGGGTGTGGGGTGACGACTCCATCAGATCAATGCACCCCACCTGCACTTTTAATTCTCGAGACTGGCCCCGTCTTTGAGATATGTACATTGTTCTATTCGTTTGTGATCGTCTTCTTCGTTTTTTTTTGTGTCCTTTCTGCATTTTTTTTGGTTGTTAGGTATTTTTGTCTTTTCTTGGGCTGTAACAGTAATTTGAGTTTTGTTGGTTAATTATGACTTCCAATTATTTGAAAAATGATATAATGGCTATCATAGTATTGGCTAGCATCGGACATAAACGAGATGGTTGTTGGTTCTTCTTTCGAAAAAGAGAGATGAAAAAACATTATCAAAAATAAAATCTTGGCCACGTTTGCCACGCCACTGCTTGGTCTTGTTTTGCCTTGAAAATTAATTATTTTCAATTCCTTGGATAAACAGAGCGTATCGTTGTGTTCCGCCACATTTTCTGCATAGAAAAGGCTGAAATTCCTTACATTTATATACTTATTTTTTCATTTTATCCGCCTAATAAGTCTTGCAACTTAAGTTCCTTCGCCCAACAACTGTATTAGGAGCTTAAGACGGAGAATAAAAAACAAAATGATTAATAACTAAATTATCTCTACTGACATCAAAATATGTAAGATACACTCGAACACACAAAGAATAATAACATTATACGTTATTTATGTATATCACAATAAAATTATGATAATCATAAAAAAGAAAAACGGCAATAAAAACGTCTACTGAGGATTTATCGAGTCAATCCGGTCAGTGAGTGGGTTAAGTGGTATTTCAAGTAACCTTTGATTTCCCAAAAGAACGTCAAGTAAAATTGCTATCAAAATTATAAAAGTTTGACGTCGGCTGAAGGGTTGAACGAAACATAGCGATGCACTTAATAGTTCTGTGTTCGAGGATTTTTGATAACATATATTATTTTTATTTTACTATAACACCTTTAAGTTGACAGTGCCAGGTAATGCGTTATAGTGGGTTTAATGTCCATTTCAAAGAATAGCTTAATTGTTTATTTTTAAAATTGTTCTACAGTGTTGTAAGACTATTTAAATGAAAAATATTTTTCATATTATAATAATTTGAATAAAATATTTATGACCAGTTTCCATTGTCTTTACCTATTAGTATATTCCGTATCTACAGTAATATATATTTTTTGTAGTTAAAAAAATATATTTAATTTAACCCGATTCATATAATTTTTACAGGTTCTTTTTTATCGTACAAGTTATGCTGAACGAGGCCCTCTGATAAGGGATATTTTTTTATTCTCTCAGCGGAACTCAACCCTTTTGGACGTTATCTCAACGATGTCACAGCCGTCTTGTGCCCGTCGTAATGTCGGATGGCTGGCAAACAATTGTCATCTTTTTTTTTTAAAAAAAGAAAGAAATATTTTTTTCTTATCACAAAGGTCAAGTAGATAACAGGAGACTTGCTATAAAATTTTATTTATATTATATTTACCTCTATATATAATCGAACTTACAACCTGTCACATTTACAGTCGCAAGATTGTGGTCCACAATATGCCTCTAAAATAAATTGTTACTATTAATTAAAGTTGTAGCTTCAAACCCTAACCTTGATAAGATTATAAAAAAATAGTTTAAAAAATTTAAGTTAAGTTAAGTGGCAAACTAAACGTCGCGCGTCTTCTTACAAAAGCGAGAAAATAAAACACAACACACCTATTCAATTTTACAGTCAGATCACTTCAATTTCACAACTATTCAATTTTACAGTCAGACTCCGTCCCTTTGTTTTACGATGGACTCAACAACATTAATAACACAACTATAATAATAATTACTACAACAAATATAACCAGTAACTTCAATTGAAACGTTACCAAGTCCAAAATTCGAAATCCCAAAACATTTCTATCAAAGCACATCAGACAATACATCGTGTGTCGCAAAAGTAAATATTAAACCCCACCCACCCTCTTCGTTATCACGTCCCGGACATAATTTAAGACAAGGGGGTGTGCTGGGGGTAGTACTCGTACTGCACAGCCAGTGCCAGTAGACTATCCGTCACTAGCATCTGCACACTGATTTGTTACGAATTTTTCGTGTTTGGATAAGTGAGAATGATTAGGAGATGCTGTTCCATGTTTCCAGACTGGAGTTGAACTTTAAAGTTTTGTTTGGTTTAGGATGTTGTTTAGAATTTTCAGATTTTGTGAGTGGTGGATCGGTGAGTTCGATTTACACTCTAAGGACTGATGTATTTTAATTTCTTCGCTTTGGTAACAAGATGTAAAGCAGTGTATGGGTATAAGTGTCTTAAGACTAGGTTGTCTTGGATGGGTCTCCAAAAATGTGATCATAATAAACTAATAATGATAATAATGTAATATTGCGATGATTTTTTGCTGAATACTCTCTACGGGACGATTATATTTAAATTATTTTCATTTTCTCCATTAAAGTAGTTTCCAATAATAAACAAAACACAAAATTAAATGACAAATTATGCTAATTCCAGGCCAATTCTTCCAACGTACTCCATAACCTGCCACACTGGCACCGATGTGTTTACCTAAGAACCTCCGCGAGCAAATACCCGACCGTCTCACGCGGACGAATGAATTATGTGACACTTTTTGAATTATGGAGTCAATAAAAATATTGATGTAACGATCGTAAATTACGTTGACGGAGACATTGAGTGAATACCAATCGAGGAATGTCAGACGATCCCCGGTTCCATGCAGTGGGTACAGCTTTTCCATCATTCATGCTGGAACTTATGAATGTTTGAACGAATGTTGTCGTAAGCTGATTCTGTGTCGTTTAATGTTTTAACGCATAAAAATATATTAATTGAGCGTTGGATTTCGGCGTTAAGTTCCGATATTCAATTCGTTCGAAAATTGGATAGAAGAAGGGGAACGGAGTGTCTTAACATTAGTTGGCAGATGAAAATCAGCCAACCTTGGTTATATGGTTAGGGTTAATATTTAAAAATGTTAAAAAAATGTTAATAATAATGATATGGAAAGAAGATATGGATGGAAAAAGATATATTTGTAGAATAAACAAATTTTAAAAAGAAAGTTGATATAGTAAAAACTAAGAGTAGTATTGCGACTTCCGATTCTAGAAATATTTTTCTTTATTTTTAAATATGTGACGGTAATTAATAAATAATTTTCTTACCGAAAAAAAATGTTATAATGATTAGTTAAAAACATTTCCCCATTAACATTTGAACCCACAACCACTCCACATGCGACAATCAATTAAAAAGAACCACATATAAAAACTTTACTAGTTTTACTTTTCCAAGAAATACCAAGCTAAAACTAAATTATTTGAAATAATAAAACCAAGTTACTACATTCCATAACTTGAAAGTTGGAACTGCAGTAAAAACCGTTCAAAAGAATGTATGTATATATGTATATGAAGTCCATTTAAGCCACAGAACTAGGTATAAAGACAGATAAGCCAGACTTCAGACTCCATTTCCATAGTAAATGTGGCCGATTTATAACTCATTCGAATTCGCTAGCGCAGTTCAATTATTATAAATATGGCTGCTATGTGGGTCAATGTGGGTGGTGCAAGGAGCGGGCTGGTAGGTGGGTGGTGGGTGATACACCCGTCAATCGATTGTCAAGGAGTGCACCGGATCGGACCGACGGTGGATACAAGAAGAAGTTACCAACTAGATGCATTTACGTATAAAACTATGTACGTACATATATGTTCGAACTGTGTGTTCTGTAGTGCCTTGTTGTTTAGGTTGCTTTCTTCTCACGTTTAAACAGAAGTTACTTACTTACATTTGATGGCTTGGTCGAAATGTTTAAGGAACTTGGAAAGTAAATATATTTTTATAATAAAAGAAATAAATATACACCGACCGTCGTGGATTCGATTGTAACAAGACAAAGCGCGGCGTTGAATTCCACCTTTGGACACGCAAGGTCAGGTGTAAAGTAAGGAATGGAGTGTCTTAACACTAGATTCCCTCTGCCTCTGAATACGCTGTCATACGCGAAATTCAGTGTGAAGTTTAATATATTGATAATATATTTGGTGCATTTATTTTTTTATAAATGCAAAAAAAAAATCGTGCATAGAAATTTAAGATACTTTGTTTCCAGTAAGACCCTTCGGTTGCATCAATTCCACATTTAATTTAAGACACGATTATAAACTAAATTTAAATATGTATGTATGTATTATTACGACTAGTTTTGTAACTTGAAATTCATATTGGTAGCATATCTCGATGTGCCTTACTCTAAGTAACCTTTACATATTTTTTAATATTAAATCAGATCTTTAGAAAGTCTCGTTGTCTTCTCCCGTTTTTGTCAAATATATTTTTAGATTATACATATTTTTTTTAATATGTTCAAAAATTATTAGAACATTAATATGTTAATTATTATACGAGTACAATTAATACGAAACTCGCTCAAAAGAAAAAAATGCCTCAACCAGGATTAGAATCTACATCACCAAAAAAAAATATTTCATACATCACATAAACTTTTCATTAATGTGACAATATAACAACATTTCACTCATCTCATTCAAACTCCGTACGTTTGATGTTGATACTATTGATGTTTTGTTAACACTCTATAAATATTATACTACATACTGTATAGAACTGTTTTGAGGCCAGTCATGGCGCAGAGGCAAAAGCGTGCGACTGGCAGGTTGTGGGTTCGATTTCGACTCGAGAAAAGGAAATATTTCATATTATCATTTTCTCGCTTTGGCAACGAGGCAAAGCGCCGCGATGTATTTCGCCACCTAACATACGTTGCCTCCAGGATTCCGTGGAAAGTGGGAATCGAAACTGTCGTAATGGAAATATAGTATCTTAAAACTATATTCCCAGGTTCCCGCAAAGTGTGAAGCCAAAAAAATATTGTATATAAATACAGTAGTCTACATAAAGAGGTCGGCACTCGTTTGATGACAATAACGCGTGTTTTATTACTATTTTGTGTGGGCGATCTTCTGTTTACGACATTTTCTATGAGTTACGTTTACACACATAGATGCGGTATTCAAATTATTTTTTTTAGCTTTAGGCTGTATCCCGAAAAAATCAGAGTATGGAACCTGGGAAGTCTTAAGTTGAATTATGGAAACTGCGTGTTGAGTGTTGGAGTTAAGTAGCGTTTTCCTTGGTAATCATATTAGATACAGTGTATTTCTTAGGGGAACGTATGTTTTTAACTGTACAGTAAAGTACGTGGCTATATTTAATATTTTTAAAAAGAAATATTTGAGACGGATCGTGGCGCTTATTCGGCGCCCCCAAGCTTCAAGTCCAGAAGCTGTGTCACGCACCAGCAGGGTAGGCAGAGGGAACGTAGTGTTAAGACACACCGTTCCCTACTTTCCGCCCAGTTGTGGAGGCATTGCGTGTTGAGTGGCACAACTCACCGCCGCGCTTTGCCTTGACACCAGAGCGAAGAAATACAAATATAAATTGAAGTAAATATTTCATCTCCTCGAGTGGGGATCGAACCCACAACCAGTCGGCTTTACAGTCACACTTTCTGCCAATGCGCAACGACAGTAAAATAAAATATTTAATACCTTGATTTCCTCGCTCTCAGTTCATCACTCAATAGCTATCCATAATTAAAATTCGCATGTACCCTCAAATGATGGCAACACTTCGAGAATCAAATGTCACACGACACCCAAACACCCGGCCGCGTAACATCCGTAAACCGGGAGACTATTTCTATTTACCAGCTCTATAAATATAGTTTATAGCTCTATCAATCGCAGCAGCAACAGCTGGACGACTCGTTAAGAGGACGATGATTGATGCACGTCTTACATACGAGATGGATATTTTTGTTGGATTTGCCCACGATTTATTGTAGTTTTTTTTGGGTTTACGGAATTTCTATTGGTTTTCCGGATTTGTTGATTGTGATTGTAATTGTGATGACTGAGTTTTCTGAGATATTTGTTAGTTGGGATATGTTTTTTTTATTTATAGTTTCAAGTTATATTTCGCATGAACGCTCTGATTATCACTTTCCGCCCAATCTGTGGGGAAGGTAAGTTACCTTAGAATTTAAGTTAACTTTTGGATGTAAAAAAGTTAAGAAATGTTTGAAATCAAAACGTCATTTTAATTTTAATTTTATTTATAGATTTTATTATTTAAAAAGAAAGAATGTAGTATCGAATCTTTTCTTAATTAAAATGTAAGTAAATGAAATACAACGATAAAACATATGTTTCTAGCGTTTTGCTCTTTTTTTAACTTCATGCTGTATCCCGATGCATCTTCTTGCACATAGCAGGATGCAGAGAGAGAACCTAGTGTTAAGACACTCCGTTCCCTTTAAGACGCTTCCGATTCTCACTTTCATCGAATTCTGTACGCTAGGATGGCGTAGTGAATATTTTGCTTATTTGGTAATCTAAAAAAATATCTGTGCTATAAAACAATTTGATATAGTTCTTAAATATCTATCTACCTGTAATCACATTGATTGTGGATTCGACTCCCGGTCTGTGGATTTTTGATGTGTAGAAAATCATCGTTTTCTCTATCTTTTCAAAATACAAGGTACGCCACTAACTTCCGTTACTTAAAAACAGAAACTGGAGAACGGAGTATCTTAACTTCTCGTCTGGTCGCTTAACGCGGCAGAGGAATAAATAGAAAAAAAAACAATATAATATAAATCTATTACAACACAACCATCTGACAGAAGCAAGTCGGATTTATGTGTTTACTGTATAAATCATGGGACGTCACCGACGCCGCATCTTTTTTCGTCTGCCCACGATGTATCATAGCACAAACATTTTACAACTTTTCCTTAGGAAAGTTACTATTAAAATATTCGAATGTCACACTTATTTATATAGAAATAGAGGTAAAAGTTGTGTTTTTTGTGGAATGTGCATAAAATAATAATGAACACAATTCGTCACGTATAAATAAATGGAATCGTTAAAATTCGTAGCACCTCGTTCTGATTTTGATGTGGTAAGTGATTTAAATATATCTCTTTTATTTTATATCTAAATATAAAATAAAGGAGCCCTGATCGAGGCCTGTCGTGGCGCAGGGATATAAGAATGCGACTATAAACGCGATAGGTTGAGGTTCCGTTCTCACTTGAGTAAATGAAATTGTTATTATTTTGTCATTTACTCGCTCTGGTAACAGAAATGCCTCCAGGTGCAAAATGGGAATCGGAAGTGTCTTAATGGGAACGAAGTGTCTAAGCGCTAGGTTCCCTGGTTCCCTCTGTCCATACTGCTATGTGCGGGATACAGCGTCAAGCTATAAAATAAATTAAACATGTAAAAAATACATTTTCGCTAGCATTGTAGGCAGAGGGCACTTAGTGTTAAGACACTTCGTTCCCCAGGCATCGCTCAATTTTTGAGATATTTCGTGTTGCACTCAAGAAAACAGAACACCATGTAACAAAAGCCTACGCTGAACGTTGTTTTCATCAGAGTAAGGAATAATTTAAATATAATCATTTCCCAAATAGAATCGAACCAACAACTAATTTTGCACAAAAACAGTGTCCATCTGCGCCACGGCGGTCTTTTTACATGTCACTTTTTTCTTTCTTTTAGCTTCACGCTGTATCCCTATGAATATATCATATATATTCTTAGCAATCTCCAAGTGTCTCTACAAAACTAGAAAAATATAAAACAACAGAGTGTGTTAACACTACCTTTTCACGGCCTTTTCTTTGCCTTTCCTTGCCTTTGATATTAAGATGCTATCATAAACATACTACAAAATGAGCGCTAATTTCCCGCCGTCTCGTACAAAGAGGGGTATGCTTAACATAAAGTTGTCATAATATTTACACCCGTCCCAGCCAACGTGTGCCAAATTTGTCCGATCTTGGTCTGATAAGAGATGAAAAACGAAAATACGATTGTATGTAATATTATATACGTGCATGGGTGATATTTATATAATTAAATGGTTAATTGAGAATTTAGTTCATAATAAAGACGTAGGGTCAGTTAAAGCCAGTATGACTGTAAACGTGGTTGCAAGTTCGATTGCCACTTGAGGGCATGAAATATAATAATTAAACCCTTGCATTTCCTCTCTTTGGTAAAAAGTGTGGCGTTGAGTTCCACCACTCAACACGCAATGCCTCGAGAATTCTGCAGAAAGTGGATAATGGAAGCTTAATGGAGATAGAGTGTCTTAATACTAGGCTCCCAAGTTCCCTTTGCCTATCCTGCTTTATTCTGAATACGGCGTTAAGCTAAAATAAAGATTCTACAAATTTGATCACAGAACAAAATATGAATAGGTAAGTAAAACTTTCTTTACTTAGTATCTTAACATTAGGTTCTCTGTGTCGTTATATACAGGAATATTTATGTTATACATTTCTAAATATCTACTTTTAGGTGTCACTGTGTTTAAGAGTCGCACGGTATCCGGATGTATTCGATAGTAGCCAGTTATAGTCGAGGGAAGTCTTGTTTTTAAATATTGTAAATGTATATAATATAAAAATTGTAGTATAAAAAAAATAAGGTGTGTGAAAAAATTCTGCCTTCTCTACTACTGCCTATATACAGCACATAATACGGAAGATAAACAAATATTAAATCTTAATTCGACATGTATATTAATTCATTTACACTCAACTTGGCTTCTTTCACAACTTTTTGTTAACTTTTAAAAACATTTGAGTTTTATTGCAAGTCCTTACGTTCGGCCTCGTCTCACTTGATTGATTATGCAGAGTGCTGGGAGGCGCTAAGTGACGGCGAGGTTTGGAGTGACAACTGATTTTTTACTTTTGCTTACTTTTTTAAGTTTGTTTTAAACCTTTTGCTGTGCTAAAATATATTTGAAAAATCAGTTTCACTCTATTTCAGAGGAGGGGTAGGGAACATAGTGCTAAAAGACTCCGTTCCCCATATTTCGTTCAATTTTCAAAACATTGACAGTTCAGTAACGGGATATAATGAATGAAAATAATTTATCGAAGCCACAACCGTCTGTGCGGCGTTAAGTTCCAGCACTCTGCACAAGTGCGGAACAGAGTGTCTTAACACTAGATTCCTTCTGCCTATCCTGCTATATACGGGACTAAGCGCGAAACTTAACATTTATAAAATATTTTCTGCTGATATTTAATAACCACATCAAAGAAATTGTTAGAGCACCTATAAAACGAATAATTTCTTTATAAATTATTGCACCGAGAATTGAACTGATATACTTGAGGGGCGGTGATTTATTGGGCCATAAAGTATTATAATTAAAAGGCGGGGTGAAACTACACGGGGGCCGCGGTGGGAACTATTAGGTACGTCTGCTGAAGGCTGAATGCAATGAAGGTTATTCATTTTGTTTTATGTTTTTTTTGTTATTTTCATATTAATGTTTGATTTGTAATTGAGATGGAGTTTGGACGTGTGGATGTGGATGCGATTTTATTTATTTCAATTTTTTTTCTAATATTGATTTTTTTTCTACAGGAATTGATCTGGCACCTAAGACACCTTTGTGGATTAACATTTCTGAACTGTTCTTTTTTAATTTCATCTCTTATAATCGTCTATATAATTAATATATTCGTGTCATGTTTAAAACTTTACAAGTATTGCATTTTCTAAATCTGTGTCTATTCTTTTATTAATTTATTTATAACAAGAGTGCGATACTGTAGATTGTGGGTTTGAATCCAACTCGAGGAAATGAAATATTGAATATTTTCATTTCCTCGCTCTGGTAACGAAACTAAGCGCGGCGTTAATTTCCACCACTCAATACTTGACACCTCTAGAATTCATGGAAAAATGAGGAACGAAAATAGCTTAATGTGGACGGAGTATCTATCAATAGGTTCCCAGGTTCCCCCTGCCACACCGAGAAACGAACTATAATAACCGTGATTTACTTTAAAATGTATGTTTGATGTTTGTGTGAAATATACGAGATATTTCACACAAACATCAAACATAAATTTTAATTACATAGTAGTCTACAGTGTAACGTGGTGTCCCCACCACGTACTCCCCACCACCACGTGGAAGTAGAAGTAGACGTCTAGTGACAAACGCTCTTTATTAAAGTCAAAACATATAACGGGGCTGGCGTAAATCATCCACCCCCTACTCCACGACGCGACTCGCCACTCACTAATTTCTGGTATTGTCCAAGTTTAAGCGTTGATGAAATTTTTGAGTTGGTTTTTTTTTTTTGGGTTGGATTTTATTTTATGTTAAGTTTCGATTTGGTTTTGTTTCTTCATGTTTCGATAATATAAGAAAAAGAATATGTTTGTAATATTTTGTAGGGTATATAGGAAAACACAATTTTAACATTATGTATTTACCGATTTCATAAAACGAGGTTATAAGTTTGACATTTGACATCTGAAATTGTTGCAATTGAATAACAATTGAGTATGGATGATCTATGCTAAATGTTGTATTTGTCATTTTTCTACTTGTTTCTCGGAGACGTTATATCGAGATTATCCTTTTAGATTAAACTCAGTCATATTCTTATGTAGTGAGCAATAAGGATTTAATTAAAATTGCTTTTTTGAGACATGAGTATCCATGATTTTCTCGAGAGGATATAACTAAAATACGTATTTACCTAAGTAATCGACTAGTTAGGATAAAATTGAATCTAAAATAACTTTTTATAAATCTTAAATAAAAATATTTCAACTCCGTCACTATGCCTTCCGGTATTACAAATAACAAAATTATACCCTTTGTTATTACGAATAACTAGAGATTCTTTTCTACTAGCGAATGCGCTGTATGTCAGTTTAAAGGTCATATCAAAGAAATTATACAAAAAAATATAACAGCTTTTATTTCCAAACGTCGAGAACAGTGTTTGCGTTTGTTTAACCTTAAACATATAATAATCCTATATCACGAAATAACAGGATAATGTTCATTCTATATATATTTAATTATTAAGCACCTTCGGGGGTTGAAAAACCATTCCTTTGAAGAAAAAGAAAAAAGATTTCCAGGGATACAATAGATGTATTTAGCAATTATTTAATACGTTTGAATCCGCATCTCCATTGATCCCGGCCCGGGGCAGGTGAGTCTAACGAGGGCGTGTACTCCATTAACCGTCCCCATTATCGGCCTTAAAGCGTATTCGACGAATTAAAATATCACAGATATTTGCAGCTAAAATTAAATTCTGTCACGAACGCCACAACAAATCATAT
>JAATLQ010017279.1:23932-63342 GCA_013421005.1 Heliconius erato x Heliconius himera | reverse complement strand
ATTTATTTACACCTAAAAATACCTCGGGGTGGCCATTACGTCGCACAAAACGCGGACTGTGCGGACCGTTCAGGAGATTAGGCAAGGAGAGACATTAAAGTTAAATTATTTATTTAGGCCCCACCAGCTAGATTACATTACTCCATACACATAAATAACGAAAACAATAAGAGCTATTCTAATAAATTATCTTTTTATTGCCGGATTGTGAAAATTTTAGACACTTATCCGGGGTGGGGGGTGACGCGGGAGGGTTTTGTCCCAATTATTTATGACGGTTGAGACGCGGGGGATTTCGAATTCGTCGGCGCGTCTGTCGCTCCTTTTCTTGTACAGTCCTTTTTTTAATTAAAACTTTCGTATAGGTTAATTAATGGCCGCATAATAATAGATATCTTTATTCGGTGCCTTTCGACGACTAAGATACGCATTATATACGAGATTTATAGGCGAAGTAGTTCCGTTAAGATTAAACTGTGGTGATAAATTCATGGTTCTTTTGTCACATTTTTCATTTACATAGCTATCTTATTACATCAAAATAAGGGTGAATTTTATGTTTTATCACAGCGACGTCGCTGAGAGATGGTCGTTAAAATAAATTATTTATTCTTTTCACTGTCATTTAATACATATGAAATGATTAAATCATTTCATACAGCTACATACATACATTTTGAAAGTTCCATTGTTAAGTATTAGTATGTAAAAATAAGGAAACGTAATACAATATGTATAACAAAATTTTGTAAGCAAGTAGCACGAGCATGTTTGTAGGTACCTCTAAAAACAGTATATCACATCTTTCTATATAACCCAAAGGGACACCGCAAATAAAGCAACAAAAAGGCATTCCACAACCGATAACCTAGTCCGCTGCTAGTAAACACGGCTCAATGAATCAAACACTGTACTGCAATACGACCGACGTGTCCTATTGTTCCTTTCGCCACAAATCAATCAGGGGCCAACAACCAAAAAAAAATAGAAAAAATCGAAACGAAGCACTAAATGTCCTTCAAACCAATACGGCACAAGAATACCTCGCTATGAATAATCTAATAAATAATCTTTTGAAACGTAATTTATTGGTCGAGCATTACCGGACGGAAGGCTTCAAAGAAAGGGAGGGGTGAAGCTCGCCTCGGGTGGGAGGGAGAGGGAATTAATGTCGTCCGTCATAAATAACGTCGGGCAAAAACAATGGACAATGGCTTGTGCTGAGATACGTCTTCTTTAGTCTCCCCCCTTTAGGGTGGAAGGACTGTCCCGACTAAACGCGTGCGCAACGTACTAATATATATGTATATTTTTAGGTGGATTATGATTTTCGATGATTCGTAAATATGTAATAAGCGTTGTGTATATGTACGAAAGATTTTAAAAAAATCTTGTAAAATATTACTATGAAAATATGTTTTAGATAAACAAATGTCTTTAAACGCGGCGCTTTTGGGTTCGATTTCTAGGAGGAATAAATAATTTTCCTTTGGTGGTCCTGGTAACAAATTAAAGCATGATTGAATTGATTTCCTGGAAAATTGGGTGTAAGTAAGGAACAGAGTGTCTTAACACTCGCCACCCTATCTACCCTGCTGTATGCGGTACATAGAGTGAAACTAAAAAAACATGCTACATAATAATATTGAGTTGTGATAGCATTCCTTGATTACAATTAAATTTTCTACTACGCTACGATAACACAAATTAATAAAAAAATCTTATCACATAAAAAAAAAGAATCCAAACCAAAAGGAACACCCAAATCGTTAATTAAATTAACAAAGAACAAAACAATTTACAATCTAAACTAAAATAATCAATATTCATTCATGAATATCCCTACAAGAGCTGCGTCTGCGCACGTCAAACGCAATTAAAGTACCCGCGGCTAATTGACTTCTCATGTACCACCTACCATTCTGTTTTAATCACTTAGTAGCTAGCTTCGTTTTTTTTTACTAATTGTAGACTATATTGTTTTACTACCGTTTGAGTTATTTTGTTATAATAATAAAGATTAATGAGTATCTAATTGGAATTAAAACAATCGCGTAGCAAAATGGTTTTAAGACATTTTTGGCCACTTTCTGTTCAATTTTAGAGGCATTGCGTATTCAGCGGCGCAATTTAACGCCGCGTTTTGGTTACCAGAACGAGAAAATGAAAGTGAAAGAATAGATAATTAATAACATTGATGATATAGACTTTCATCCTGTTCTCACTTAAACACATAATTACTAAAAGATTGGTCCGCCTCGTATATAAAACACAGATTGGTAGAACGAGCCATTGTGTGTTGAATCGCGGAACTCAATGCCGCACTTTGTCTCGTTATCAGAATGAGGAAATTAAAATGAAAATATTAAATTTCATTTCCTGAAGGGGGAATCGAACCCATCACATGCTTGGGTCCTTGCGAAACAACTGGCGTCACTATTTTTTTATAACCAACAGAAATCCTCTTAAAGCCGGAATGTCGAGCGCACGGGGCAATATTTTGAATCGTCACGTTTCCCAAGTCGTAAAAACTAAATGTGATCTGACCTAATATTTGTTGTGGATGTTAAATATTTAATTTTATAGCGCGACAGACTATTTTTTATAGCCGTGCTCTTCCTTGTTTATGTACTGTTGGTTAATCTGTATTTGGAGTTTTAATTTTGATTGCAAACGGTGAGGCGAGTTGTGGCGCAGGGGGACCAGCGTGGTGCTGTAAACGTGACAGTTTGTGGGTATGATTCCCTAATGAGGAAATGAAATATTTATTATTTTCACTCACTCTGGTAACGAGGCAAAGCGCGACGTTGAGTTCCGCCATTTAGCCTCCAATATTCGGAAAAGTGGAAAAAATGACGCCTCAATGGGTAACGAAGTGTCTTAATACTAGGTCCCCAGGTTAGCTCTACCTGCCCTTCTATGTGCGAGATACAGCGTGAACTTTAAAAAATATAAATTGTCAATAATAATGATGTATAAAGAGATATTACATCCGCTCCCATTAAATTTCAATATAATATGTTCGCTAGTATAGACTAACCGAAGTGTTTACTCCTGCATCGTGTCTAACTCATCCAGTTTACTATCAGAGTCACTTCAAACGATTCAGAAATAGAAATTTTAGTGTTATTATTTAGTGATAATATAAATGTGCAATTTAGCAACTAAGTTTCTACCTGTCATATTATATGATTTGAACAGCTGTATTTTGTCTTTGATTGTCTATGAGGGTTTTAGAGCTGTTGTAATAATATATTTAATAGTATTTGTCGCCCGCATCTTGGTTTGCGTGGATTTTATAACGTGAAAAGAAAAATTCTGATCGCGGTTCCTTTGAAAATTTCGAGAAACTCTCTTTTGGTGCTCCAGGTCCAGTAACTTCGTCTGTGCGTTGTCTAGTAACAAGCAAAGCAGTAACTATAAATAAGGTAAAAATGGAGAAAATAGAGCTAGCAACAAAGATATTAAATATCTAAAATCGGTCATTTTTTCAGAAAAACGTCTTAGATTCTACTAACACAAAATGACAGTAACAAGTCACCCTAATAAAACCGTCTAAAATACACTAAAACGTCAGTAATTCCTTTCCACTTCCACATTACACAATTTCCGAAAACTAGAGCCTGCACCAGAATCACCTCATATGCTATTTGTAGGAATCTTTAAAGCACGTCGATTCGAGGGCTCGCCTCTTAAAGCTGTCATTTTAACCAGCTGCTAATGTCAGGGGTGACTGGCGCGTCGCCAGCGCTCCTCCAGTATTGGACGTTTCTTAATTTATGAAGACTGGTACGCTTCGATTGTGTTGGCAGATCTAACATTGTTAACGAATAAAATGATTGCGAACTTTAAATTTGTGATTGGATTTGTTTTATGAGATTTCTGGGCTATGCCAATATTTTGAAATTTATTATTCTATTTTTTTTTATTTTGTAATAGGATCTAAAAAATTGTGACATACTGGGACAGCGTTTGACTGGAAACATGATGGTAGACAAAGCTTGAAACTGAATTTTGAGACAACACACAATGTTTAAAAAAATAGGTAGAAACTGGAAAGCGAAGTGTCTTAACACCAGTTTACTCTAGCCTACCTGTCTATGCGGGAAAAAGCACGAAGCTGCTATTCTGGGTACATTGAACCCCACACTATCTAATACATCCTCACCCAATTTCAGATAGTGTTTATTATTGAAATAAATTATGCACACGCTGAGTGACAGCCAGTTTGGGTATTTATGCAAGATACGCTGCACATTTTCAGTACATTTCATTTTCCATCATCAGCGTGAGTTTAAATTTAACACCTGGGCTTGTTCAATCGTCAGTTCATTTATCTCATCTTAGAATGATAGAATTGCTCTTGTTGCATTATTCGTATACATAATAAAATAAAGAGCCTCTATATTTTTTTTTATATTATATTACATATTTATATGAATTCGGCAGAAAGTGGGGAACGGAGTGTCTTAACACTAGGTTCCCGCTCTCTACCCTGCTGTGTGCGGGATACAGCGTGAAGCTGATATTTTATATTAAAAATGTTTAGTTTATATTTTATTTTAATAATATTTCGATATATTCCACAAATACACAGACAACTGACCCTAAAATTAATCAAAGTCTTTATATATATGCGTGTAAGTATATTTAGAACGACATAAAACAAGATTTCTGTCATAAAACGAAATATATTATAATACTTTATTCTTCATAAGAGTGGCGCAGTGGGTGGAGGGCACAATAAATACGACGGAGACGACGAAACGTCCGTATTTTTATAACTTTTTCAAATTTATTTAAACACTCTTAATCAGAGACTAATGGGCAATAAAATGTGAGGAATGAATGTGACGAATTATTACTTTTCTAGAATTAGACCACGAAATGTGTCCAATGTTGTATCATTGTTAAAATACTTGTTTGTTGACGCCGTCGTGACGCAGTGAGGCGTGGTGAAAACGGTGGTTGTGGGTTCTATTTTTCAAATCAATTTATTAAAAGAACTCCAGCAGAAAGCAAAATTAGAAGAATTTAATGTTAAGTTACATTTGGTTACGCACTGAAGAAATTTATTGTAATCTAGATATAAAATATATAACCCTATTAATCATTTTTATATAATTAATTTTATGTTTATAAATTCAGTTATAAAAGTTGATTTAAAATGCCCATTTCAACAAAACTATTAACGCGACAAAATTATGATGGAAGTCATTTGCATATAAATTATAGGTAAAATAAGGCAACCAGGTTTCTTATGGATTAAGAAAAAAAACTATTGTAATATATTATATTATATATTTTATGAATATTATAAAATTTTGAATAAATTAAAATTATAAAGATATAATTGGAAAGAGCCGAAGTCGTTACTTGAATGCGTGCAGTCGTTATAGCGAACTTGCATTGCGCCATAGTGATTTTTTTCATTTTTTAGCTTCACGCTGTTTCCTGCATATAATATGGTACGTTACAGAGGAAACTGTTAAGACACTCCTTTCTTCACGCAATGCTTAATTTTCGGGACATTATTGTAAGTGGTATAATATCTAATAAAAAAATAATAAAATATATATATCTAAATAAAATAAAAATATCGTTAGTGCTAGCAAAGTGAAAATGGGGATTAGCGAGCGAATCTAACATGTTAGAATGTTTTTTCTTTCTGTTAATTAGTAAAGGTATTTAGTTAAAACTAAGTGTCCTAACACTAGTAACTCTGCGAGAAAAAGTACGAAGTTGCCATAAAAATAGAAAAGTCACTTAAAAAATAGAAAAAAGATATTTTCTTTTTGGTTTATTCCCAAAAACAATGACCAATACAACATACCAATAAAAGATTTACCTCAAAAACCCAAAAAAAAATCTAAATTGCTCATCAGAGCGACACTGAGTGATGAGCGGACGCTGCGTAGGCGTCGATATTATATAGACTTGCCAAATGAAAACCCGTAGTATTCGTCATGTCGTGACAAGTTTATGACTGGTTACCGTTTCATAATTTTATAGCGTCCGTGTTTAGGAGATACGGTTGATATGTGATAGATTAATGTTGTTTTTGGGCTACTTTTTAAATACTACTAAAAAATATTAAGGACAACAATATCATCAGGTAGGTATATTTAGATATTTTTTCATGTTAGTACAGCGGAGTGGTATCCGTGTTTTGACTTTTAACTACAACAACAATTAAACACAGTGGGAATCGAATCCCACAACAGTCAAATAAACTATACAGTACCATTATTATTGTTTATAACCCTAAATATAATAGAAAATACACTTCTTACGAAGTCCAAGTTATATTTAAAATCTCAATAGTCCCACGGGCAAAGTATCACAAACCTATCGTGCAAAGTTAGCACAGAAGGAAGTTCGTTTAGTTCGTACAGAGCCTCACTTAAGCGGTCTATGGAGTCATATTACATGCAGTTTATTGTGGTATTCGCAAAAAGTTGGAAACTGGCTTTGTACTATCTTGAAAGTTTGTTTTATTTAGCAGTATCCCACTTGTGGCAGGTAGACGGGGGAAACTTAGTGTTGAGACACTCCGTCTCCAATTTTCTACTTAATTTAAAGACTTTACATTCGGATTTTGATTTTCTGTCCAATTTACGTGCAATTTCCAGAAAAGAAATGACTCGCTTTATTTTAATTTTGGTAGTGAGTTCAATGCCAACTCGCAGCGCTGTGCGATGTTGAATTTCATTACTCTACGCACGTTTTCGAATTCAGGTGGAAACCGTAAATCGGAGTGTCTTAACACCTAGTGTTCCATACCTACATTGTGATGTCGTCATTAATTTAACTTGAAAGAAAAAAAGAACATTATTACATTATTATTTTCACAAGTAATTAAATCTATTACAATCGTGTATGGTCACATACTATGCAGTTGCGCTTGGATCGCCTTATATTAATTATTTATTATAATATAATTATTCATCACTTATTGAATCATGTTTACTGCAAGTGAAAATCGAACTGATATCCCAGAAACCCAGAAAACTAGTGCCATTGAGAACTAAATAACCCAATCATTTCCTTATAAGTTACAACGTAGGTGTTCGTAAACGTATACACCGTTGTATACGTAAATAACTGTCAAATGACCATATATTACGATTGACTCACTTGTCACCTTGATGTTAATTTGTGTTTTTGTTCCACTGATTAATTTTTTATGGTGACAGGCAAAGATAACATAAGGTAACTTAGTGGTGCTATGTTTCAAATTTACGTGAAATTTGAAGAATATTGTGATTTAACACTTTTTATTAGTATTCTCGTAGTAGTATTCTCGGTCTACCGTCTATATGCGGGTTAAAGCGTGAAGCTGAAAGAAAAAACAAATTAGGAGCTATTGTACCTACGACCCCTTCTATCCATAGTGAACCTTGTAGTCGTTAAAATAATCTGTTCCCAATTTTTGAGACATTGTGTGTTTAGCGGCGGAACTCAACCACACGCGTACAAAACGTGGGGTACCTATTGTCTTAATACCAGAACGAGAAAATTAAAACATCTCCAGTGGATATCGAAGTTACAACAATCGCGTGTACATTCAGACACTATTGCACTATACTACGATGGCATCATTAATTATAAGCGTTTCGGTTAGAAACGATGTCAATCCTTTCTAAGTAACCGCTAGAAGCCATAAATACCTGTGTGATTTCATCGAACCGTAAAGTGTTGTAAGATAGAGATGACTCATTTAGATTTAGTTTTAAGAGAAAGTGACGAAGTTTAGTATAAGTTGTTGTAGTCTGTAACTTTGTTTGCGTGGACTAAAAACGTACAGCCCTCTCTTTTCCCGTTCCCGTAAGAATCTCAGGAAATTTTCTCTTAGTGCTTATTTATTTCATCTTTCAAAATTTCATCTTTCTATGGTCTCTTCAGATTCCTCCAGACTCTACCTTAAGAGGCCAGTCGGGGCGCAAGAGCACAAGCGTACTTTTGTAAACACGATAGGTTGTGGGTTCAAATCTCACTCGAGGAAATAAAAAATATTAATACTTATTTAGAAAACGTATAAAAATTTGAACGTAGCGGGACTCGAACCCGCGCCTCCTGGAAACCGACCAGGATTTTCTTTCCTAAGTGTGGAATAACACTAAAAATATTTAAAAAATATTAATATTTTCATTTCTTTGCTCTGGTAACGACACTAAGCGCGGCTATGAGTGTTACCATTCAACATGCAATACCTGCAGATTTCCACGGCAAATAGGGAACTGAGTGTCTTAATAAGATATAGGTTCCCAGGTTCCTTCTGCCTACCCTGCTATGTGCGGTATAAATAAAAAAAAACTTGCTACTCCTCGTAGTTTCCGCTGCGTTATCTGTCAGTCACTCATTAACGAAAGTGCTTAACCAGTGTAATAGATATGTAAATAAATGTGTAATTTTTATATATATTTGCAATTCATTTAGACACATATCCTCTAATGTACGTACGTTCTTATAGGAAACACTTGTAAATATGGTAAAATTGTGGAACATAATAATTATTTTATTATTATTTTTTATTCGTTAATACAAAAACGATTGAGTTGAATGGAATACAGATTGTTTATAAGTAAAACTAAAAAAAATGTATTATAGAAAAAGATATCATTATATCTTTCTTTCGTTCAATTCATAAATTACATATTAATACAGACAAAATCTCATACAAAAGCTATTCTGCCATAGAAATAAGTCCGAAATGTTAGAAATGTCGAACTTCAATACGTTTAAAAATGTAATGACGGTAAAGCACAGTACTGAGGTTTATTTGAGAGAAAAAAATATTACACTGCACTCTGCTACCAAGTACTTAGTCTGCTTTCTAAGCCACGTAACGACTGCGATGCGATATCGATACGATCTCTTGTCTATTTTTATATGTAAAAAGAGATAATTTAAACTGAAACTTTTGATCTTAGAAATAAGGTTTCTTGTTCATAAAATAAAAGTATCATTCATTCTTCATTCTGCATCCCGCGAACAGCATGGTAGGCAGGGCAACCTATTATTAAGACACTCCGTTCCTCACTTTTCGCCGATATTTTGAGGCATTGTGTGTTGAGTGGCCGGGTATAACGCCTTGGTGCCAGAGCGAAGAACAGAACAAAAAATATTAAGAAATAATAATTCATGCCCTCGAGTGGGGATCGAACTCAAAACCGTCGTGTTACAGTCACCCTTGTGAACCTGCAGCATGACGGCTTCATCGTTCAATATCTGAATATAAAGAAAATTTACAATTTCACATTGCCCACAACGTTAAATCGTATTCGATTTATCGTAGTCGCATAGTATAAATATATACTTATCTTTTTAGGTAAAGTACATTATGCAGGCTATACTGGCGCACGTGTGCGAATAAAATTTTATTTGGCCACTATTGTTTTATGCAGTTAAGTGGGAAAGACACCAGTCTGTGTTCGATACTTCCAATAGGAAAAAAGGGTTTTTATAAGAAAATTTAACAAGATTAGAATTTCGAATTTGATAAGAGAGTGTGGCTTAGTGGTCACAGCACAGTGCTGTGACCACTAAGACAACGGTACAACGGTAAATAGAATGCGCAGGTTCGAGTCCCGCTATTTAAATTTTTTAAACGTTTTTTTCACTTTGTGTGGAATAACACTACACATATGTTTTTTTAGTGACGCGTCACTTTATCATTTTCTACGCATTTATGGACGCGTTATGTAACCAAATCAAAGATAGAATATACTTATATAAATTCAAATATTTGTATAACAAATTAAATAATTCTTAATTTAATTTTATTTATTTTTTCATTTAATTTACAATACATTGCGTACTGAGTGGTGAAACTCAACTTTATTTACCTGATTTAAAATCGAACCCACAACCGTCGCATTTACAATCAAACACACTCCGATCTTTATCAGGCCTTTTACCTTAAATTACACAACATAAAATACAATTTGTGATTAAAACCCACTATTTTATTTCCAGGTAAGTCAGACAAACACAGCAAAACAAACATCCGAACGCAAGGTAAACGTGTGAACAGCGACCAAATCGAATTACCAATTAATAATGGATTGTCCCGACTTGATTGATTAATAATATAAAATCCCGGCGTCCGTCTGTCACGTTACCCGTGATTGACGTATTGACGCATAGTATTAATTGACATAAAGCATTTACTTTTAATTGTGGCTTCGTATTGTCGTTTGCTGTTTGTTTTGTGTTGATATTACTAAATATGGAATTATAGTGTTGTGTTATTTTTTTTTTATTATTATTTTTTAGCGAAATTGAAATTTATATAGGTAGAGAGATCTTTAGTGAGATATTATACGCTGGTTTCCGAAATCTATTATAATAGCAATACATAATTATGTAGGAATAATTGTCGTAAGTAAGTACGTAAGCACATAGCAGAGGGAACTTGGGAACCTACTATTAAGACACTATCGATGCCACCATTCCGCCAAATTCTCGAGACATTGCGTCCGCATCTTGCCTCGTTATCAGAAACCCGGGGAAATGAAGAAAAATATTGTAATATTTTTCTCGAGTGGAAATCGAACCAACAACCTGTCGCGTCTGCGCCACAACTGGTCTTAAATAATTTAGTTTATCATTATTGTTTACATAAATATTTCACGGTACGTACAGTACAGGTGGTTAAGTCAAACGCGTTGAAGGCCAACGCAACCTTTTCAACTAAATATCAAGGAATGATTTGTGTATGTAATTTATTGCGATAATTTTCATTTTGTATAAAAAAAATATTATTATTTATGATATAAGTGTTTTTATTAATAGTTTGTTTTAGATAAGGAAATTTAAATTTTCTTGTGAATGAAAGTATACTGGTACATTGACTGTCTTTTTGAAACGAAGTACAGCAATGTATAATAGAATTCCAAAACTACAATTTGTCATTATTAATATAAAATTAAAAATATTTTTTTAATGAAGACAAGTATTTTGATAAACCCATATATAAAACGTCTATTATGTATATATATTTTTATTAGGTCAAGAGTTAAGGAAAACCATATAATAACTACTCTTGATGTTTTTTTATTTTTTCTTTAATTCTTTATAACTACAGAATTTAATCATAATCACAAAACCAGAACAAACTCACAAAATTTTCCTATTAGAAAAAGAACCAATTGAATTTTATTGTAAATAAAATAATTTAATATATATCTATAACGTAAATAAGGTCGAGGACCTCTTTTCAAGCTTGATTGATTTTCTATTGACATATACCGTCGCGCTACTTTGATACTAGTAAAAATTGCAGAAATAGTAATAGCTGGCGAATATTTTTTTTTAACATAATATTTGCCCGTTCGCTTCGCTCACTTTCGTCAACCTCCGATCGCTTCGCTCGGAGTAATAAAAAAAAGTAAACATCTTTAAAGGACGATAATGTATTTTTTTGTATTGTTACAACACACACTCTACACTCTAGAATGGCAGTGGTATACGACATTCTAGAGTTCACACTATTATATCTTATAAACATACATACATTATAAAAGATTTTAATTTTCAAATCTTTTGCAAAATCATAAAAAATATTAACAAAAAATGTTAGTTAGAACAGTTAGCTATATAATTTTTTTATCCATCTATTCGTCATTCATTGCGGAACATCCGTCAGCCGTCACCCGTCACTCGTCACCCGTCATTCATACTTTATTTATCAGAAGACAAAATCTCGTAATACATTTTAAACTCAAAAAAATTGCTTAATAATTTTATATTTTTTTTATATTTATATTAATATTTAGCTTTAAATACGTAATTTACGAATAGTTGAACCTCTGACCTTCACAATAGAACTTTTATATACATATAATTTATCATTCTAAGTAAAGCAATAACATATATACTTTTATTTATAACAGAAATTACATAATATCATTCTAAGCAAAATAATATAATATAATGTTAGTACCAATCAATCAGCTGTCACGGCTGAAAGGTAAACAAGGAGGTCAAGGGCTTTCCCTCCCTGTTCGGACTTGATTGATTCCTTATTGACGTATAAAGATAGTACGTTTTGATACTTGAAGGGTATATTTTTTCTTTAAATTAAATATAAATAATAATATGTAAAAGAATATAGCTTTATTTATATACATAGCAGGAAAGGCAGAGGGAATCTAGTGTACAAACGATACGTTTTCAATGCACCGTCCAATTTTCGAAACATTAAGTGGTGAGTAGCAGAATTCCACGTCAAGTTTTGTTTTATTATCAGAACGAGAAATGACAATAATCTCCAAGTGGGAATCGACCAGCAGTTTGTAATAAAAATAATATAAGAATAAGGTAAACACTTTTAATATGATTTAGTGAATAAGTGATGACAGATACTTAACTAAATAGTGACAAAAAAAAATATTTTTTTTTCATTTACTAATTGACATACTCTATATTTGGTATGTGTATATTTCGTCTGCATTGCTAATTTCTAATTTATTTGATTGATCACTGACATTATTGATCTCAGGAACTGCTAGATTGAAAAAAAAAATGTTTTATACATAGTTTATCGATAAAAGTTATATTACATCACGTGTACCAATTCAATGGCAAAGCTGGTAGAAACTAGAAAACTACAACAAAATTAACCAACACTACGAAAAGCAACAACAAAAGTTTAACACTATGCAAAATTCATCACTGCCATTTTAAAATTACACCCAGTCTATTAATTTTGAAGTATAATTTCTCACGAACACTCAAGAGCTAGAGACTCAAGGCGCGTCAGTTCTAACATTTGCCAAGTCTATTTGCAATGATCAAGACATTTTAGACTGTCTATATGAAATATTATTACTCATCATGCTGTGGGTGATTGACGGCTGTCTTCGGGATATATCCGTCACAGCACCTCTCCTCCCCGAGGGGGTGGAAACCACCCTTGAGCGAAATGTCTAAATCTTTGCGATTTATTGATTGATATATGTATGAGCTCGTGTGTATGGGTTTGAAGTCGAGTGCTAGTTGAATATTTGTGTGATGTATGAGAATTGAGTTGATTTCATTTGATTTGATATGATGTATTGGAATTAATTTGTGTTTAGTCTTGTTTTGTTTTATTTATTTATGATGATTTTTAGATTTTTATTTATTTTCAATGTGATTTTTATAATAGATATTTTTTCTAAATTTTCTAAAATATCCTACATATAGCAGAGTACGCAAAGAGAAACCTAATGTCAAGACACTCCGTCTTCTGCTTTCATTTATGAAATTGCGTAACACGCGCCGGACTATCTACTACCTTTTAAAAATGCAACTAACAATCCAAATGACATCATTAAAAGACATCTAAGAATATTAATATATATATACAAAAAAAATTAAATTCCCTAAATTCCCTAAACGTCAAAACTTTATGATCCCTCATGTGATAATTAGATATTTAAAATTTCCGCTCCATACGAAATATAAGGTGAATATCGGTACAAAGCGAGTCGAGGCGAGGTGCTAAGAGTGAGACCTCCCACTCGACGAGACATCTGTTACCTATTTGTCAAACATCGTTTACTATTTTCGTCGTAGTTTCGTCGGTAACGCTGTGTCTATGATTGAGTTTAATAGCATTTATTTTTTTATATATACAAATTCACTTGCGTGTAAGTTGATTTAGTTTGTATATTGGGTGTTATATTATAGTATGTACTCCTAGATTATACTATTCGCAGACGGAACCTAGGAACCTAGTGTGAAGACACTCTTTCTCGGGAACCTCTGAAGACTATCTATCAATATATTTCTGTACTCTAGATCCGCCGATAGTACAGTTTTTTTTTTATTATTTAATTTTTCCGCTCTGATTGCTTAGGCAGACAGAAAGTAATTTTTTTAGCACTATGGAAATAGTCTACTTATCCTGCTTTAGGTAAAAACGGCGTAAGGACTGCTTTGACTAAATAAAATATGTAACCATTCCTTTAAAAAAATATTTTCTTTAGAAACATCAAAACTTGAAATTACATTTCTTTTCATTATTTCTGTCCAATAACGTTAAACATAATTAATTATATTTTATAATCCTCTCATAACTCAAAGATTACTGATAAAGTGAATGATCTATACCAAATGTTTCTGTTAATAATTTGAATTATATTGTTTAATTGCATATAAGTCTACAGTGTGTGATAAAAAACAGCTTAACGTTTTATATATGCGTGCATAGCAGCAGCAGCTGTGTTTACACATTTATCTCCTAAATTTTAGGACATTGTGTGTCGAATGGCGGAACTCAGCGCCGCGCTCTGTCTATTAGTACAGAATACTAGTAAATAAAAAAAGTATATTTTATAACCATTCCTCGGATAAATTACTATTAAGAATAACTAAAAAAAAAGTTATGCTCATTATGACAAAGCCTTTACAAACACTATCTATACAAATCTTATCGACGCTTACTCTTTAGACACAGAAGCGTTTTTACTACGACACTTCCTCTACTTTAGACACCACGATGACAAGTGTTCATATTAAAATGAAACGAACCCTTTATTCCGTAGTACGTGAGTTCAAATTCAACATTACAAATTTATAACTCGTTTGACTTACATCAAATGCATTTCCCATATGTCTTATATCTTTGTGATAAAGTTTAAAATGATATGATTGACAGATTTTGATGTGGTTTGCACATTTCCAAGGTTGTTTTGATGGAGTGGCCCGTCAATTAAATAGTCGAGCGTTCAGCATGTCTTCTGTATGATTGAGTGCAGTTATGCAGATTTACTTTGAAGATACGGTGTTGTGTCTCAGCCTCTTTTTAGTTATTTGATGCACTTTATAATAATAATTTGTATGTATATAGTATGTATGGATGTGTATGTTGATTGTTTTTGTTAATTGTGCTTATTAAAAACTAGTGGTGTGTGAATTTAGCCACTTACCACTCACTGTCTTGAATTCTGATGGAAACTTGAAAACGGAGTGTCTTTACTCGCGATATTTCTCCTTCTATGTGGGAGACAAGGCGAGAATAAAATTTAAATAAAATCAATAGAGAAAGTAATTCCTTAAAAACTGTCTCTGGTCTGATCACAATACAAACAAACAAGTAGTTATTAGGTATATATAAGCAACCTCCCTTTAATATAGCCTTAATTTTCTGTCATACAATCAAATTATTCTAAACAAACTTGGGGGATAAAAATCGATGATAGGCATTGTCCGACCCACGTCGACTTTGAGCTGTCAAGTTTGATTGAATCAGTTGAGTGACATTAGTAGTGATAGAAGTGGCATAGAATGTTATTTAAATGTTTTTTACTTAAAAAATCGTCCAGAAGCTTTTAGAGCAAAGGGACTGTAAATATGACGGTGGTGAGTTCGATTCCCAGTCGAGGTAATGAATTGATTTAATTTTCTCGTTTTGGTATCAAGATTCAATACTACGCTATTCAATTAATAAAAAAAATTTAAATTAAATTAGCTTCACGCTGTATCCCGCACACAGCAGGGTAGGCAGAGGGAACCTAGTGTTAAGACACTCCCTTTCCCACTTTCTGCCGAATTCTGGAGGCATTGCGTGTTGAGTGGCAGAACTCAACGCCGCGCTTAACCTCGACACCAGAGCGAAGAAATGGAAATATAAATTTAAGTAAATATTTCATCTCCTCGAGTGGGGATCGAACCCACAACCAGTCGGTTTTGCAGTCACACCTCGTGCCACTGCGCCACGACCGGCCTCAAATTAATATTAATTTAATTTTATCTAATTAAGTGCAAAGTTACCCGGACTATATTTATTCTGTATAGTTTGTTTATATTAATAAAGCAGAAAGTAGTAAATGATAATAACTATCGATTTAAGAAAAGTTATTTTTTTGTTTAACAAAAAAAATGCAAGAATAATACATACATACATATTTTTTTACAAATTCAATTTAAAAAAAATAATTTGATATTGAAGTACCTATATATTTAGAAGAATTGTTGAAATTGATTTTAAACAGCTACTACACAACTAAGAACAAATCGCAGCGAACGTTCTGTTTCAAAGATAATAATGTTGACCAAAAGTCACGGAGCTTTTCTATTCCAATGTTTATTTTACTCTGTTGTATAACTTAAAGGATTTTTGCTTAGTTTTAGTATTTCTGTGTATCTATTTCTTTCTACACACTAAGTATTTTCTACAAATGTTTTTTTTTAGTTTCACGAGTAAATGAAACTATTAAATAATTTAATTTCTCGAGTGGGGATCCCACAACCTCCTTTCTATAAAGGTTGATGTAATATATTCGAATTCCTTTTATAATTATATTTTATTCTTCATTTTAATTATTTACAACATTTGTACTATTAGTGCAATACGTCATAACTTAACCTAAAATAGAGACTATCATGGCACATAGGACAACGACTGACTCTAAGCATGATGATTAAATGTTCGCTGTCCAATTGGGGAAATTACATTATTTAATTTCATTTCATTTCCACGCTCTGGTAAGCAAAGCGCGGCGTTGTGTTCCGCCATACAATACGCAAAGTGAGAGATGGATATGCTAATATCATAGTCCCTCCGTTTACTATGCTACCTATAAGAAAAAGCGTGAAATTGAATTTAAAAATAATAAAAAATACCAACATTATTATATTAAAAACTAAACTAAAACCAGCAAAAAACAAACAAAAAACGCCACCATAAATAAAAAGACAGGTCTATTCTCTACAAAGGGCTCTGTAAATGCTCGTAAAGCGGACAAAGACGTCTGCGTCCGTCTGCGCGCGACATCTGAGCGACGTGTGTCCCCCCCGCGACGCTCCGATAATGATGTTAGAGCGACTTTGTCCCCTGACCGTTGCTTGGTTTGGTATTGTTTTCTGTTCAATTTTAAGGTTTTTTTTAGCTAAATTAAGACATTTTTTAGTTATTTAGAATTTGTCTGATTGTATGTAGGTTAGGTTAGTTGGGTTGACAGAGCGCGGCGTTGAATACCGCCACTTAACACACAAATTCACAATAATTCGTTTAAAAATGGAAAATGGAGAGCCTTAACACTGAGTTCTCACTGCCTAGGATAGACAAATGAGCAACGTTTCCATCCTCTGCGACGCTCAATATTGGAATTGATAATAGAGCGTATTTGTATCTTGACCGTTGCTTTTGACATTGTTTATCTTTAAATTTTAAAGATTTTTTTAGGTAATTTAGCGGTTGAGTTAAGTGTTGCTCCACTAAAAACCCCGATAGGTATATTACGAAAAAAGTGGTGAACAAAGAAAGCGAATAAACTAATATATATTGTAAATCTCATTATATCAAAAGTAAAGCAAATAATATAAAGGATTTCGATAATCCAGTGACATATTACTTTTTTACTACATAGAGACAAAAAATATAAAAAAATATATACAATGAATATTTTTTTTTATAATTTATTAGTATTATTACTGCTAACTCTGAAAAAACAACAACATTATTACTTTGACAGAATTATGACGAAGTATGTATGATTATCAAAAGGTCATATGATTAGTAAGCGTGTGCTTATAAATACGTTATTTTTATATATTTTCTTAAAAAAAAACTTTTATTATGTTAAATATTCTAAGAGTGCATACATGAAAAGTATACTTTAAATCAAAATAATATTTTTAATCCGAAATCGTAAAAATATTATTAACCAAAGAATAACCTAAATTATCAGACACACAAACTCACATATTAATACAAATCAACAATATAACATTTAAAAAAATAAATAAAATAAAAAGTAAATCTAAGTAAAACACTCAGTACATTAGAAAACGTCTACACGACAAATAAATACCTATTCTAGTTGAGCTCAGTCTGTAAATTGTCTTCAAGAGCTGACCACCCCCTTTATAGAGGGGGGTAGGGGGTACGAAGCGGGGGTGGGGACTACCGTATCCCCTTTCGTCTTGCTTATGACTGACAGGCGGACAGCTTGAGTGATTGAGAGTGACTCGAGGTATAATACGCTCTTGTGAGATACCACATTTTACTTATAAAACGTACTAACCGCCTGCCGCGTCTAAACGATTGTTAGGTCTGTGACTTGAGTGTTACGGTCGAGTTTTCCATACAAAATGAAAGAGATACGTTGAAATTTTATATAATAAAATATGCAGTGTTATTATGAATTAAAATATGATGCCGTTTTTAATGCAAGGTGCTTTTGTAAATTAGATGCATAACTCGATGTTTCAGACGATGCAGTTGCTGGCTTGTGGCGGTGAATGTATTTCGTTTTTGCCTTGATTATATATTTTGTGTTTTACTTCTGTGAAGGTGTTTTGTTTTCAAATTAGTAATTATAAGGTCATTTCGACATGATGGTTGGGGGTTCGATTCTCAATCGGGGCTATGAGTTATAAATGTATTTTTTAGCAATATGACGTCTATGTATAACATAGACTTTTCAGATCTAATTGCACATTATGACTATTAGATACATTGTGGGTGTTAAGTGAAAAACAAAATTCCTTAAACAAGAATAATACCTAAAAGTATAGAAAGACCAAAAAATGATATCCTTATTCATAATGTATTCTACCTAAATATAAATTATAATTCAATTATTCTTTTGCCTCACATACATCATTGCTACAGCCTCTGCATACCTCCCTCACTTATCCACTGCCCTCTATATTATTATTTTCCTCCCAAAATCAATTAGAACCGACAACCATCGTATTTTATCTATCGCCACTGTACCATGACAGTGTTAATATATACAACATAGCCTATTATTATATTCGCAATTAATACATCACGAGATAGCGATCGGGCACGCAATTCTATCAGTCAGTACGGACAGGTAATCCTGGCGGAACCTACTTCATATAAGGATAGCTGTGTTATTCTCTTTTTGTTAATGTACTCTTAGTTTATTATTAGGAATGAATTGTTAATTATGATATTAAAGTATTATTTGTTATTTTCAATGTATTTTTGAGTGTATTGAGTAGTGGAACTCCGCGATTTGTCTAATTCTAGTTAAAATGTCTGTTCGGCAGGTATATATAGAATTATTTACTAGTAACTTTCACTTATGAAGGTAGCTTTATGAAGGTATTGGTTCTACATTTTATCCGCATAATTAGAAAGACAGAGAAAGCCATGTACCAAAGCATTTCGCTCACGTTCATCACCCCAAATCGAGACATTGTATGTAGAGTGACGGATCTTAACGCCACACTTTCATAATTTCAAAAACACTATGTTCCCAGGTTCCTAGGTGAAGGATAAAACGTGAAGCTAAAAAACAAATATAAAAAAAATACTTTTATAAGCTCACAAAATGTATTCAGAAAAGTTCTTTAGTGTATTGTATTATAGCGAAACACAAAACACGCTGAGCCAGTACTACAGTTTTGATTGACATTGATTGACATTTTTTTTAAAATAAAACTATAGTAGAGCTTAATTGAAAGTGGATTATGTAGAATAAGCATTTCCTAGAATAAATTGCTTCATAAAGTTACTTTATAGCGCAGTTTTTTTTAACATTAGCAGCAATATAATACGAAGTGATCGTTGGTTCAAACCTTAAAATATATTAAATGTTTGTTATCTCGACGCTGTATCCTGAATACAACAGATTATGCAGAGAGTCAAGACACTTTGCTTTTCAGCTGAATTTGATAGGACTTAACTTAACACTAGGTTTCTAAGTTTCTTTACCTACCAAAAAAAAAAGAAGCAAAAAAATACCATAGTGGAGGTAATGCTACCTAATAATACTTTTCCCAGAGTAAGGAACCAAAATCTTTTCGTCGACAATCGGACGCTGTGCACTACGCCATGATCGCCTCATGAATATTTAATTCTAATAATTAAGTGTTCTGTACTCTATATTTTTTGATTATTTGCTACTTTTATTTTTACCTAAATATCTACTGAACTAGAATCATATTTCTATATTAGAAACGAGTGACGCGTCACTCCGTTCTTTTGTCATATTTTCAGTCACTAACCAACTTATCAATCCGACTTATTACTTAGCTTAGAATAAGAACTAATATGATTTGTTCTCGTTCTTTAATGTGATACAATTATAGATATATGAATATTTATCCACAATTTAACAATAAATTACATATAAATTGAACTCTATCTATAACTTAATAAAGCTCAATTTACCATACAAACAAACATTTCATAAAGTTGTCCAACGTAGGTGTTTACATGATGATAGTACATTCGATTCGTAATATATCGGTTAATGCACGTTGTAAATAAGTAACTAGTCGTAGGTGGGTGCATGTTCGATGCCCGCGTCTTGTAATCTTAGTGTGTGGCTCTATAAAGTGTCGCCTTGGACATTTATATTGGTGGGGATTTGCAAGTTGTCATTTGTTGTTTGGAAAACCAAAACAATGATCTTTATACAGCTGTATAGGCAGAAGTGTGACATCTACTGTGTGTACTATACTGAATGAAAAATACGGGAATATAAATATTTTTTTTTAGCTTCACGCTGTATCCCGCACATAGCAGGGTAGGCAGAGGGAACCAGAGGACCTACTGTTAAGACACCTCGTTCCCATTAAGACATTCCGTTCCCCACGTTCCGCCAAATTCTAGAGACATTGCGTGCTGAGTGGCAGGACTTAACGCCGCGCTTTGCCTCGTTACTAGAGCGAGCAAATATAAAAAAAATTCATATTCTCAAGTGGGATGCGAATCCATAGATTGGCCGTGAAAAAAAAGTTGTTAGCAAATAATAATGTAATTGAAGATGTTCCCTCATTTCACCTCCTTATTTAAAAAAAAACCAACACCCTTCGCGGTTGCGGTAAAATTCTGTCCAAATGCAACGATGATTATTTAATAACTGGAATACAAGAATTAATATTTCTCTATAATTAACAGTTCCCCTCTCCGATGAGGCAAAACGCAATGCCTCGAGAATTCGAAAAGTGGGAAACTGAAGTGTCTCATTGCAAACGATTCGTGTCTTAACACTAGGTTCCAAGGTTCCCTCTACCTACCCTACTATATGCGGGAACGTTGTACGGGAACCTATAAAAAATACAAGAAAACAAAGCTACCTATTTAGTAGCAATTTAAAACAAAGTGCAAAGACCTCGGCGGAGCGACCTTTAGGCTAATTATGTCAACCGTCAATCACGTTATGATAGAATCGTAAGGTCTTTTGTCTCGGTCTTTACTACTTGTAATGCTAAATAACATTTATATTATTTTTAGTTTATATATTTTAATATTAACTAGTGATTTTATTTATAAATAAATAATAATATTGTACAAGAAAAATCGTGAAATTCTTTTCAGTGTTTCTCTTGTTTCGCTTCACGCTGTATCCCGCATATAGCAGGTTAAGTAGGGGAAACCTAGTGTCAAGATAATCAGTTCCCCGCTTTCTGTTAAAATTTTGAGACATTGTGTGTTCAGTGAAAGTTGGTAATACTTTCTTCGGAATCATATGGAACCCACAACCGTCTCGATTACAGTTAAGCGCTGTGCCACAACAGCCTGTACATAATCTTTTTGATAACTAAACCGTTTAATTACAAGCTTTAATTCGACTGATAGTGTTGGTTAGTATATGTGAAATCTCAATTTGATCAAGATCTTAGTGTCCGATTGAGCTGAAATTTGGATTACGACTTCAATTCTGATGACAATAAAATTGACATATAAACAATATTGTTGTTAACACAAAATGGCCGACGCAACAAAATGGCGGATTACAAATGTTTGCACAACTCATCTAACATAGGTATCAAATGAAAGGGCTTCATGTTTAAAATTAAAAAAAGCTAGTTTTGAAAAGTTTCTTTTTAAAATATTTTATTTAAAATACTTAGTTTTACTTATTTCATACGAATTGTAAATACTATAGATATAGTAGCGTAAAGCAAGGGAGACCGAACGTCCCGTAGGCTAATTACTGGTACTGTCAATCAAAGATTGATTGAATCAGGGGTTCGCAGAGTCGATCCCATTGATGTGGATGCATTTATTTGCTTTATATAATTATTGTCAGTATTGATTTTTTATATATGTTTATTTTGTGGTCCTTTTTTAAGCTTTGGCAAGGTTTGAACCTTATATTTTAATATTGCTTAAATGTTACTCCACACTTAGGAAAGAAAAATACTTATATACATACTATATAATTGGTCAGAGCGCTTGGACGGTTTCCAAAGAGGCGCGGGTTCAAATCCCGCTACGTTCAAAACTTTTATACGTCTTCTTAATAAGTAAACTTTGAACATGACAATCATAATAATATCCATTTTATATTTTGAAAATAATTTATTAATAAGTCACTCTGTTCCAAAAACTTTAACTTCACATTGTGTTCCTCCTATACATTCCTTTCCACAATATAGAAAAAGGTAAAGAGAATCTTGGCTTTCCCTGTTGACAACAGTGTACAAGACATTCCTCCAATTTGCACGCGAAGAACCTAGTGATTAGAAGCTTTCTCATATTACTGCACTTCCGTACTTTGCGCGCTGTTGCGGAACCTAACGCTGCATTTAGAAAAACTGGACTAATAATATTCTTAAAGTGAGAAATGAACCTACCATCTAGTAAAATTATGTGCGGCACAGAATGTGACTAAACTGGAGAAGACGATTGTGAGTTCGATTTCCACAATTAGGGTATGAATTATTTTAATTTGTGTCTTAACACTACTGAATTATTTTGATTTGTGTCTTAACACTACATTTCTTATATTTCCTATCCTGCAGTAGAGTAGAAATCATGAAAAAAAAACAAGTAAAGTCACAGTAAAACCTTGTATAGTTATACGAAATGATAAAAACCGTTTTAAAGATTAGCGGCACATTAATCAAAGTATATAAGACAACTGCTTATTTACGATACCCATCTTTACCACCATATAATCCCATAGACTATATCATAGAAAAAAAATAAAAATATCTATAGATAGGAAAAAATGAGAATTTCTTATTCAAATTCAAATTCAAATTCAAATAATTTTATTCAAAATAAGAAGTTACATGCTTCATTTTTTGAACGTCAAATTTACCACCAGTTCACTAAAATTAATGCCTCAGACGTATCGTAGAAATATCAACTTTCTATGATTAAAGATTTTGACGGTATTTAAGAAAAATCTCCGGAACATGAGGATTAATGAAATGATCACAATAAATTGTTGATAAGGTGATAAAAAATTGTTTGTTATCAACGTCATAGGTTTTATTTATTGTTTTTATCAATAAAAGTTGCAAAGTCCACCTTTATCTGTTATTGCGGAAAAGTGTTTTTTTTGGGCATGTATAATGTTTTTATGATTATTAAATAGAATAATCTGATAATTATATTTTTTGATTATCTTGAGTTACGCCACTATGACATCTCATTGAAAATATATTGTTTAGATAGAAACCTAGTGATAAGATACTCCGCCACATTTTCCACTGAACGTCAACAGGCCTTGAATGGCGGAACTCAACGCTGCGCATTATAACCAGAGTGAAAATAATTCAACCCCAACTAACGAATCCAACTCACAACCGTCGCAGTTACAATCAATCCTCATATAACATTACGCTTATTAAACTAAACTAAACTAAACTAAAACATTTTATCTCATCATCTCGCCACGTCACTCATGTTCCACTCCTACTGACCACGTTGAGAGAATATTATTTATTATTACTATAGAGATCTGTCCGTCCGCGTTACTGCTGGACTTCCTGATGTGTTGCACAGGTGCGTGTTGAGCGAAACGCGATTTATATTACAATATTTTATAATTACTATGTAACTGAGTGTATGTAAGAAACTATGGTGTGTGATATACTTAGGTAGTTGGTTCAAATCCCTTTTAAATTTACGCTATTTTATGGGGAACCGAAATGTCTTAATAAGAACGGAGTGTCTTAACAATATGTTCTCAGATTTCCTCTGACAAATAAATTGTCGCTTATATTATTTTTGGTCTATATTACTGTAAAGTTTCATCTAAATTCGTTGAGTAGTTTTTGTAGAAAACATCCACTCTTACAATTTTTCACATTTATAATATTAATAGGATAAGATTTCATTTCTGAGCTCTAATATCGAAGTGGCGTCGCCACTCAATTCACATATCTTAAATTCGGCCGAAAGGCAGAAAAGGGAGTGTCTTCATACTAGATTTATATAGAAAACTGTATAATATTCTCCAGGCAAAGGCAAGCCGATGTTCTGCTTAATATAACACTGTTTAATGCCTGAGTCGCTCTAGGATATAATGCATCAGTCATGCGCCTGAGTTGATTAGTTATAAGTATCTTCTGGACTTTTGCGTGAAATGTATATATAATCTTTTATAATATGTAAGAAGCTATAATTAGTGGTAGGGAACCTAAGGTTGAAACACTTTCCACAAAATTTTTAAAACATTGCGTGTATTTTTTTAGTTTCGCGTCTTATCACGCACATAGCAGGATAGACACAGGGAACCTGGGAGCTTCGGTGCCGTTTCCGGCGTTGCATGTTGAGTGGGGGGAATTCAACACCACCCTTTGTCTTGTCCCCAGAGCTAGGAAATCGAACGCGCGACCTTTGCGTTTACTGTGACATACTTTCCCATAACGGCCTCAAATAGAATAAAACAACAAAGTAAACTATCCAAAGACATTCATTTGACATAAACCACAAGTTTAAATGTTAAATTGTTAATAATATATTTACTTTTAAATATGTACCGCACATTGACAGTTTGACTTATTACAGGGTGTGAACAGGAAGCGATAAGCATTATTATTTACACCTACGAGTAATAAATAAAACATACTTTAAATGTTAAAAAAGCAACATTTTATTATTAAAAAGAAGACATCTTGCTGTTAACGTACCGGTTGTGGTTCGATTCTCGCTTGATTCTCGATTGAATTCTACCCCTCAAGACTCGAAAATTAGATGGAAAGTAGGGAAGGGAGTAGCGGAAGTAAAGTCCGTTTTTTGTATTGTTACCAGAGCAAGGAGGTGGAATGGAGTATTTTACACGTTGGAGCTAAAATTCAACTTTAGGAACAGCACAGTTCTAGTTTGATTTCGGACTTTTCAATAGTATTTTTTGCCATTTCTTAGCACATTCTAATAAATATGAATAATAAGATTTCTAAGATCATTTCACCATAAATTATAAATGAATTACGTTTTTTTCATTACGTCGAGTACGAATCGAACCCATTAATAAAGATTAAGTAATTATAAGAAAAAAAAAACAGCAAATTCTACGGCATAGTGCAGCAATACTAGATATCCTTCAGGTTAAGCCCTGAGGCGGCGGACACCTAAGAAGTCACCGGACTGACGCAAAGCCCTGACATGTGTCGCATCCACCCGAGATGAGATCTGCATAGCGTTTACCATATAATGTATAGGTTCGTGTGAATATTTAATTTATTGCCTACTTTATAATTAAGAATCATTATTTGTCCCAATATTTAAAATCCCAAAATATAAAATCAAGAATTCGGTTATTATAATATTTAAGTATAAGTATATTTTTTATTATATGTAGACAGATGATGTTAAAGCACTCCTTCAAGACATTGTTTGTTAATCGGTATCTTAATTATGCGCTTTGCCTCATCAAAGTGGTAAAATTAAAATAATCTAAAAGGGAACCTAGTGGTTAAACGCTCGGCTACCCAAACACCGCCCAATTTTCAAAATATTTCGTGTTGATTGACGTTACCTAAGACCACTTTTGTCTCATCTAATCGATGAAATGAAAATAATTTAAATATGATTCTATCAAGTAAATTGAACTAACAATCACCGCGAATTCAGTCAGAAGCTGTCACTATGATAGCCACAAAAGATTAATTCAAAGAATAATTTCATAGCAATCCCAGTACTTGCCAAGCGATGCAATTCGTCTGAACCATGAAGGATTAGTATCAACAAAGCCTCTCGTCAACGGAGGCTGAGTGACGTTTATCTCGAGACACAGCCGACCGCTTAAGAAGAAATTTTAATAATATGAAATATTACTTTTGAAATTTTCGTTTTTTAGGTTTTGTGGAGTATTAATTTTTTTAAGTGCGGCGTTGAGCTCTGCCAATCAACGCGCAGTCTGTACTATTCGGTCGGAAAGCGAACAAAGTGTCCTAACATTACATTGTCTCTATCTGTCCTCCTATTCTGGATATAATGTGAAGCCTTTGATAAAAGGATGCTTGACATCGATCATCACGTTATACTGTCATGCCTAGCATGTGACTGCAAACGCAACGATTGTGAGGTCGATTCCCACTTAGGGAAGTGAATTATATTTATTTTATTGCTCTGTAAGAAGATTCCGATAACAAGACAAAGCGTGGCGAAGAGTTCCACTCAACCCAGTTGAGACCGCACTCTACACGCAATGTCCTTAAAACTGGGCGGAAATTGAAAACCTCGTCTTGACACTAGATTAAACTAAATAAAAATATCATATTGCAAAGAACTACCTCGAACAAAACGTACCATAAAACCGTTTCAACCTAAAAACTACTTAAAACTATGACACAATAAATTACAAACTTAATACCAAATGCCTATCCTGCACATATTTTTGCAGGAATCCTCCGGCTTACTGCACCTACTACCTACTATACTACTACTATAGTAGTATAGTACAGTAGAGACAATTCAAGACTGCATTGAAATGCAAATGAATGCACTTCTTTAACGCGGGCTCATCGTTATTGTGCTCTTGGGGCACCTTCAGTCTGGTTATATCTAATATGGATCCATTTTGTTAGAACCGTTCTCTTTGTCAGCCACCGGTTATATGGTACGAACTTACTTTAAATTGTATTGTAATGTATGGAGGTGGTGATAGTGTCGAATACGTGAATGTTGTCGGGTCTTAGTTGGGGATCTAAGTAGAGACAATAGTAGTGGATTCGATTCCCACTCAATATTTAGTTAGCCAAAATAAGGAAAATACTTGATATATTCTCGTACTCTTGGTATACTACTAATAAATTATATTGAACAATGATATTTTTTTGTCGTCAAGTCTTCACATTAGGAAGGGAGACACTAGGTTCCCTTTATCGCCCCGTTATATCTATACCTGGGATACAGCGTGAATCTAAAATAAGCATCTCTATGTTGTCTCAACCCAGTTCAAAGCAGGAAAACAAAATCTGAACACAAACATTGTTTAAATATCAAAGATCACAATTTAACAAAATAATAAATTGCCCATTATTTAACTTCCCTGTCGTTCGTGTTTTGAAGTTGGTCTGTAATTGAATGACGTAATCAATAAATTGTTTTATCAGTCTGATTGATTGGCAACACTGCGGAGTCACGGCCGATGCTAACTCGCTCTTCTTGCTATGATTTATTACTTTATTTCCAACTAGCTTTGCCCGTGATTTTGTCTGAATCGATAAGTACTAGTTTTACTTAGGAATTGATTGAAATAATAAATGTTCAAAAATGTTTGCCAATAGTAAAAACTATGCTTAAATTAGTTAAGCCGTTTCTGAGATTAGCACGCAGAATTACACACAAACAATTATTTTTAGTTTTTATTATATTGATAAATACCCCCAATAATCATGTTTCTTATATTTAATCCATGTACAGACAGCGATCAATCACATTTTTACTCGTATAGATAGATATACGTCAATCCATCTTTGAAGCATGTCCTTCCTTTTAAGGTATCGATAAGTTGTGAATTTTAATTCAGTTCTCATGTCCTTACTTTGCCCGATTAATTGCTAAGTATCACGTGCTCGTACAAGATGCAGATCTTATCGGTGTTTGTTCCATTACAAAATACTTGGGGACACGAAGACTTGAGGAGAACCACTTTTATTGATTCAATTGTGCAAATCTTAATGGAAGATTGATGGGTGGTGATGAAGTATGGTTTGTTTGTTTTTGGTTTTCGGATGACAAATTATTAAATCGAATTTATATATTTTTAGATATTGATGTATTGTTCAAAAAATAAATATGTGCATTGGAATTCACTAAGACCAAAGTTGAAGGAAGGCACAAATAAGAAGGTAACAAGAAGAGACAGACCAATTGTAATCGTGACGGTTGTTTGTTCGATTCGTATTAGGGTATCGTTTTCGTCATTGCTACTTTATGCCGAATACAGTGTGAAGAACAAAAATATATATATAAAAAATAATTTAATCCTTTGTTTAGCACTGTCCAGTGTATTTACTTTTTTGGATTAGTCACTAGGATTCTAAAGGAATATTAATAGAAAAAGAAATACACTTCTTTTTACGAATTTCCTCGATATGATCAATAAAAGCACATTGTCGGGTTCCATTAAAAACTTATTTTTTTAGATTCACGTTATGCGTGGAGGAATCTGGGAACCTAAGATACTCTGTTTCCATTAACACACTCCATTTCCCCCACTTTCCGCCGAATTCTCGAGGCATTGATGTGAACCTAAAAGAAATGCATAGAATATATAAGAAACTCCAAGGTCATAACTAACAAGATAACGTCACACACGGCTATCATAAAGCTCGCTAATTTTGATGGCTTGATCGCATCATGTTATTTGCTGGTCTTTGTTTCGTACGCCCATATCTTGCGGGACCACTATACAACTGTCTGTGGGTAGGGCTGCCGCTGATATGTAATAATAATCAACTGATGATTTACTTTATCGTCTATACTTCTATACTAATATTATAGTGGAGAAGAGTTTATTTGGTTGAATGTGCTCATCTCAGGAACTGTTGATCCGAATAAAAAAATGTTTTGATTTTCAAAGTCCATTTATTGAAACAGAGGCCAGTTGTGGTGCACGTGAACGTATAAAAGCGTACGACTGTTAGTGTGACAGGTTGTGGGTTTCATTCTCATTCGGGTAAATGAAATATTTATTATTTTTACATCTTCGCTCTGGTAACAAGGCAAAATTCTACCACTCAATATGCAATACATACAGATTTGAAAGTTAAGACCGGTAGTGTTTTAATGGACACGGAGTGTCTTAACACTAGATTCAATGTGACAATGAAAAGAATGCAATGAAAAAAATAAAGTCAGAATTCCTCCCTACACTCAAAATGTCTTACACAGCTCTTATAAGTTTGCTTCTTAGTTAAATAGAACCTAGTTTTAGTGTATTAATACTAATGTGATTTTAAAAAAACTTTTAACAAAAAAAAATGAATTAGTAAGTTCAAGAATACAAAATCTTTTACTGATGATAATGATACTAGAGGTTAGTCACGTAAAAAGCACGAGGAACGCCTGGAGAGCATGTTAAGAAAAGATTGATGATAGTGGACAATTTGAAAGAGGTATGCAGAATCGTTTTTTTTTTGCATACCTGGCTATGAATAAAGCGTGATGCTAAGAAAATAACAAATTTCTAAGAATTTTCTTAGTATAAATCTAAGACCCAATCAGAGTTTCGCCCGCCTCAACTTTTTATTATAGAAAAATTTAAAAAAATCGTTATATAAATTATAGAGTACTTACTACAAACAAACAAACTTTCACATCTATAATATTAATTAATTAATAAAAAATAATAATATATTATAATATTATAATCAGTAAGATATATGAAAACAACAAGTGGTATCCCTAAGCAGATTATACGTACATATATCTGCATCGCCGCCATCAATCAGTGGAACGCCCGAGGGCGCGAGTTCGAATCCCGATGCGAGAGATAACGTGGGTATGACGCGATTAATGGCGATTATTGCCGGCGCGGTGTATGGTAATGCAAGGATTTGCAGGTTGTTTTTAATTACTATGGGCTTTTTGTATCTTTCTTATATAGGTATCTACGTATGTTAGATTTTTCTTGTTTTTTATCTTTGTGCAATTTTGTTTAGTAAATTGTTTCTTGTTGAGAAGGAATAAACAAAACCCCCATTAGATCACATTAATATTCGTTTGTCAAGATCATTTATCTCGAGATCGCGTCTATTTCGCGGAAATCAAAATAATCGAACTATTTTGATTTCCTCGCTCTGACGACAAATTAAAAGCACATAATTGACTTCCGATGCGAGCCATAATTCTAAAATTAGACAGCGCGTGGGGAACAGCGTGTCTTAACACTAGGTTCCATCTGCCTACCTCGCTACATGCGACATACAGCAGGAACCTAAAAAAATAAACCAAAACTAATACACCAAAAAAAAAACAAGAAGACCTAAAAAAATGTAACACCCAGTCACCTTAAACGAATCTACCCCATTCCAACATGATCTATATCCCACTAACCGAATTTAATTAGGCACAGTTTATTTTAAATCGTCGAACATCCATCAAAGGAGAACACCTTCGCTGATAGCCTTAAATAGACAAATCAATTTACATTTTCGACACCCAAAATCTAACTATGGGTCAAATTTTAACTTGAATGATTACCTGTCAGATATAATAACTGGTGGTTATTATATCTGACAGATAAACTGTTGGTTATATAAGTAAGTGATGAATAATATTATAATTTTAGTAGAAATATAGACGTCTCAATATCAATATAACTCGCAGGTAGGCTCGCTAATGCGCACTGAATAAACATCAATCAATCAATATATGTTTAAAGTTGAGGCAAAAAGTGATTTTTTTGGTTTGGATTTGTATGGATAATCGGGTAAAAAAATAAACAAAACCTTGTTTATTTTTTTAACTTTTTTGTTTTTTTTTTGTAAGTTAGTAGAGAGAATCTATAAGTAGGTAAGGGGTACTAGTATTCACTATCCATTTTACGACAATCACAGGAATGTTTTAATTATTTTATAATCATAAAGACGATATTATTCTACTATATTCTTTGATTACGTTCTTCCGAGCGTGCCAGTTGAGCACAAGTCACTTCACCAATGTCACGTGGAGTCATGTATAAGTATGTATCTATATACTATATTAATGTGATTATAACATTACGAAGCAACCAACGAAATGTAACGAAAGTTAAATTAAATATTATGTAGGTAATCTATCAATTTAAAAGTAAAATCATAATACAAGAAATTCAAAAAACATTAATATTTCCATTTCATCAATCGATGTCGTCATCATTGTAACAAAGATAAAAAAATATTATCAAAAAAATATTTTTTTTTGTGTTATCAATGATGACGATATATCGCGCATATAGCAAGGTTGACAGAAGGAACCTGGAAAACCTAGTTTTAAGACACTATATCCGTTCGCTACTTCCTGCTGGAGACTTCTTAAAATTGACATTGCGTGTTGAGTGACGGAACTAAACGCCGATACATATAACATTATTGAAAAAAATCTACCTGTCGTATCCACTACAACCTCAACAAAGCCAAATCTGACAATAAGCGTCGAAAAGTAAGGTCGATTCATATCACACTCACGTATATACATACATACATACAAATATACCAATATTTATTTTTGTTCCCCACTCAGTGCACAGTGTAGAGACAGGTGCGCGTACGCTTGAATGACACCAGTACTTTATTAGTATTGGTTGTGACTGATAGTCGAAGCTCTACGACTGTTCTTATTATACCTATCGCTTTATTGAAATGGACGTGATCTAAATTATATTATAAGACTAACTTTTGCCTTCAGCTTCATCTAACTGTGACACAAGACACCTTATAAGTGGTTTTAAACTTTTAAAATTAACTGTTAATATGCGTTCTCCTATTCTGTAATATTCTCCATTTTCCCCATACATTATCATTTGTGTATTCTCCATACAACGTGAAATTGGCGAAGTGATTAGTGCTCAAATAGTACTCTCGGAACGCCATAAATAAAAGAACTGATCTAATCTGTACATTTAAATTGTGAACGTATACGTGTTGTAATATATTCTGTAACCTTCTTCTTCTCAGCCAACACAATAAGATTTTTTGAATTCTATTCAATAGTTCCTGATATTAGCGCGTTCAACCAAACAAACACTTCAGCTTTATAATACTACTTACACTTCTTTATAATATTACTTAGATATTATGATTTAGAGTTAGATAGTTTTGGTAGAGTCTTGGTTGTAAATTCAAATCGTGCATAGATGACAGCTTATTTATAGGAAAGTGGGCAACGGAGGTACCTTAATCAGAACGGAGTATCTTAACACTAGGCTCCCGCCTACTTTGTTATATGCTGGGTACAATGTGAAGTCAAAAAAAATAATAATTACGTTTTATACTTAGCAGGGTAACCAGAAAGAGCGGAGGACCTTTTTCGCTCCACTCTTCATACAGAGGTCATGATGCTTTTTATGTGACGATACTGGAGGGACGCTCTAGTATCATCGAAACGATATTTTCAAAGATCGACCGAGATCTCTAAAAATAATGATAAATTAATAACAAATCTACTACTATAAATTTATTATCCAACGATACAATAAGAAAATATACCGTCTAAAAATGAGGTCAGTCGTGGTGCAGGGGCAAAAAATGTGACTGTAAACGCGACTGGTTGTGGATTTGATCCTTACTCGAGAAAATGAAATATTAAATTTATGTCATCATTTCTTCTCCATGGTGTCGAGTCAAAGCGCGACGCTGAGTTCCGCCACTCAACACGCAATACCTCCAGAAATCGACGGAAAGTGGGAACGAAGTATCTTAAAACTAGATTCCCTCTGCCTACCTTGCTGTCTGCGGGATACAGCGTGAAGCTGTATAACATCTAAATTCTAAGCTTCTTATCAAACAACAATACAATAAGAAAATATAACTGTCCATAACATCTACGATATCGAAAAACTAAAACAAAACTTAAATATAGACAGAAACGTCCTACACACTGTTTCGACATAATTTCATTTAAAATTTCAACCAATGGCCGTATCTCTTGACAGCGTGACTGACAGCCTTGCGTTGGAAATTTAGATCGACGTTCGAAAACAAATCATTTTGTACCACTAAATAATAGTATGTTTTATATTTGCAAATATTTTACTAAATTTTTAGCTTCACACTGTATTCCACAAATAGCAGGGCGGCAAAAGAAACCTAGTGTTAACACACTCCGTTCCCCACTTTCCGCCTTTCTCAAGGCATTGCGTGTTGAATGGTGGTATTCAATGCCTTCTCGTTGCCAGAGCGAGAAAATTAAAATATTAAATAAATGATTGACCTGAGTGGAACCCACAACCGTCGCGTTTACAATCAGACGCTTGTGCTCTTGCGTCACAACGGCTTCTCTAATTTGAATTCAGTATTTAAATATCAATTGGACCTTAGAGATGCAGTTGTATAACAAAATAGTGGTTCTAAGTTCATATTTCTCTCTGGTGAATGTTTTTATTTAAGTTATATCCATTTGCCAGTTCCGCTGAGAAAAACGCGGCGTTGAGTTCCTTAGTCTTAATACTCAACACACAGTATCACGAAAATTGGTTATTAATTGGGAAACGAATCTTAACACCAAGTTCCCTTTCCCTTGCTATAAGTGGTATATATAGCGTGAAAATAAAATAAAAAAAACAGTAAAATAAAAACTTAGGCATTAAACAAACAATCCTCAACAAACAATTTGGGTCAATCGAAAAAAGAGAAGCAAAATGAACGTGACAAACCGTCAACATTAAGTACGTCAGAGTGTATTCCTTTTCCAAGTCAGCCGAGTGTCAGTCAATCACGTCAACGACTGGATCGTCCGTCCATCTGTCCGAAACGCGTAACTCGACTCCGAAAACCCACTTAATCTTTATTGACATCGCATCCTATTACTGATCCGGAGGGGCTTAAATTACTAAAATATAACCTAATAGAAGGTACGAAAGGTGAAGTCAGTCGAAAATTTAAATTTGTCGTCCGTGTAAGCGTTCATTAGTAGTTTTCTTAAGCTGTCTTTATTTTTTTTGTGTATATTTTAAAATTTTTAATCTAGTAGGTACTAGTATTTAAAGGCTATTGTAACGATTCTTTTGGAAATTTACGTTAGTTTTATATTGTATTTCATTTGCAATTCTTTTAATTGGTTTTAGGATGAAATATTGTGAAATTTGTTTTTCAATACACTTACTTACTACATTATTTCAGCTGTAAAGTCGCAGATGCTAGATTTTTTCAACTTTACGCTGAGCTATAATCGCGATGGTTGTGGGCTCGATTCCCACTTGAGTTGATTTATTATTAATTATTCACTCTGGTAACAAGACACGTTGTCTTTCGGCTAGTCCACAAGCAATGTCTCGAAAATTAGGTAAAAATGGGGACAAGGGTCCAATCTATGTCTAATCGCTAGGTTCCCTCTGCCTACAGCGAAAAAGCGTACAGCTGTAGATAAAAAATAAAAAATTAACACTACTAACAAACTGTGTGACAAAAACAAAATATGAAATAGTTTAAAATAGTTGGCACGCGCTGTATGGGACTACCGCAGTCGATGTCAGTCATCGATCTGTACTGGCGTAGTTAGGCTGAATGACAGGATTTAATTATTTGTACAAAAATATATATATTTGTTCATTTATTTGAGCTGCATGTTTGTTTTAGAAATGACAATATCATGCCTAGTTTCAAATAAATTATTTTTAAACTTAGTAGAACATTTTGTGCATATCACCTTTACGCTTTATCCAATATTGCAGGGTAGGCAGAGATAACTTAATTTTAATATATTCTTTATACGCCCTAACTCGAGACATAGTTTAGTGACGGATTTTAACGCCGCGCTTAGTCTACCGGAGCGGGAAAATGAAAATAAATTAAATTAAATGTATCTAGTGGGACTTGAACCTACGCCCATCATGTCAGAGTAAGAAACTTAAGTGCCTTCTTAAGAGTGCCTTCTAAATATAATGTTGTCTTCAGCCGGAACGTATCTCATGTCATGTATTACCAATCATCAATATGTCAGCAGTCTCGTGTGTGGTCCGCGTCCAACGTTCTAAGAAAAACGTCTCAGAGACGGATGCTATAATACTAAATGAGCTGTAAACTTGACCAAATATTTTGTTAACTATGTTAGAATAAAAATGAATAAAAAAAATCTATGTTCACTGATTTATTTCCTCTTTTTTTGTTTTAAATGTTTTTTTTTTTATCTCCTCAAATTATTTTTTGTATTAGTAGATATACAATAATATAACAAAAATATGCTAAAAAATATCCTTTACTTAATTTAAATTTAATTAAAAAATATCAGTTATATTTTTATTTACTTTAACTATGTTTCAAAGAAATTATGTATTAGTCGTTATATCTTTTTAAAAACAAGAAATTTCTTCTACCAGAGTGTCCCTTCGTGTACCAGTGAATCCACAACCTTCGCAATTCTAGTCACTTTTACCATAAACTAAATAAAAATGCCTAAATTTAAAATGCAGGACAATAGTTTATTCTAATCTAACAGTATCACATAGGATGCCTCCACGTCGCTTAATTTTAGCAAATACCATCTATCACAATTTATGCGTGGCCGATTTTTCCTCAACCTTCCTAGCCCGGACAAAAAGGTCATCTAAAATTGACACCAAGTTCTTTGTAACATAAACTGGAATGGCTTGAATATATAGTATCGTTTCATTCCAAATCGAAATTTGATTGAGGGATCACTGTATGCATTTGTACTGGTATATGGAAATAGCCAAAAAAAATGTTTATTTTAGTGTAACTCGTCGAGCTTTGTGATATATCGGCGGTCATCTATTTGGATCGCTTTGTTCCAACGAAACAGACTATAGTTATTCCAATATCCGTCGAAAAAATTTATGGAAACAAAACGAATCCAATCTCATTTATAAACTTAGTGTGTATTCACCATCTCTCCATATCGTCGTGTATTCTACGACCATCTCTCCTCATATGTTTATTTATGCGGATTACAAAGAAATTCGATGCAATCACACGAAACTGGCACATAATAATCCGAAAAATGGTCCTCCGAGATACAGCATTAACTGGTCAGTCGAGCACAAAGCCTGGCCAATCAGTGAGACGATTCTTTCACGTATTTACGTCACATTTCTTCGATTTTCGCGGCACGTTCGAGACGTAATAAGCGAACGTCCCCGTCCGTCACCGGGGGGTCGGGGGTTGAGCGCGGGGCAGCGGGGGGCAGGGGGTAGGGGGTCGTTGGAGTTAATGAAGTTTTCTCGGCCGCGATTCCCACAGGTCGTCACATGGACGGAGTTTGCGGCACATATTGTGCACGTCCTATCTGATATTGGCTGGTGAAATGTTTTAATAAGCGCATCCCGGGGTGGGTAGATAGAAATATTCTCTTATTAATGTCTATTGTTTGGAGTTTTGTATTGCGTCTGTGCTGGCGTGACGCAGCCTGTTCGTTATTAGCATCTAGGATATCTTCATGTGATCGGCCGTTTGGGAACTAATAACTTAATAACATGTGTTCTTGTTTTATTACAGTCATATGAGGCAACCATATAAGTATAACTATAAAGCCTTGCAATAATAGGACATATATCTTAAAATAACTTTAATTTTGACTTGAAAAAAAAAACAAATAAGATATCCTTAGATTGATTGAATTCCGCCTCTGTTTCATGTTGCGAAAATTCTACGGAATGACATAAGCGAAATATCTCAACGATAGGTTCCCTAACTCTGCCTACTCTGCTACGCAGGAATAAGCGTAAAGCTCCTTTTTTCTCAATATTTACATTGATTTAATTCCAATACCATCAGGCGACAGCACCAGCTATTTACCAAACTGCAAGCAATTCGAACTTGTTCCCAGTCTCGCACTATTGCGATGGACCGAACAAATTAACAAACTTCAGCCCTGTCCGTGTCTCCAAATTACTGGACCACACTTTATTTACGTGGCCGTTCATTTTTTATTGGACTTTTAATTTTCTACTTGTTATTCATTTGTTGATTCATAAATAAGGCTTATAAATAATATTTGCTTTTTTTATTAATTTTGTAGAGAGAATAGCTGATCTGATTATATAAGCGACGATTGTGAGTTCGATTCCCATTTAGATTAAATTGCTTATTCTCATTTACTACCTCTGGTAACAAGATAAGCTCGGTATAGAGTTCCGCCACTCAATCAATATAATGGAAATTAGAGACCAAAGTATTTTAATACTAAATAGGCTAGGCGGCTTCTGCGACTTTCTATATGCGGGATACAATATAAATATGAAGTACTTTTTAAATGATTCACTGGCCATTTTTGAAAACGAGAATAATATTATTGCCTTTATCAGACCTCAGACAGAGGTCTTTTAATTTATTTCAATTTTCTTTTTTCCATTTTATTACACTTCTTCTTTTTGCCTGTTCTGCTATGCGGGTAAAAGCAATAATTTTTTTTCCTGATTTGCTAAATTATGACATATATGTAATTTGGAATGCCTAAACATTAAAAATAAATTGATATTTTATTAAAATTTCTTAGACAAGTTGTAGATTCCAACATCGTTTGTTTCCTACGTAAAATCACGGTTTCTTTGTGTAAATATCGACGTTTAACGCCGTATTGTTTTGACTATATGTTACCAGTCAGGCACTAAGTAACTCAGGCACTTATATATATGTATACAGATTAGAATATTCCAATTGGAAAACTACAAAGAAATCAAAAACACTCTTACGTACGTCCATATTCCATTAATCGAGTATAACGTCAATATCGATATCGCCTCCATATGAAACGTAGTGCATTGATGACATTTCTCACATGTTTCTTACCCACCACCTTACGCAGGTCAAGTGGGGTGGGGGTAGTCTGGGGTGGGAAGGCGCGGACGTCTCGTGTCAATCAGTTCTAGCAGACGTGAGCGGAATTGTGGGGGGTTGCTTTCTTTTTATGATGGCCGGTCTGCACGATCGATGTAGACGTGTTTGGGTATTGACTGCTCGGTAATAGTTTTAATGTCGCTTTGTTATAACAGCTTTGGATCTGTAATTATTTATAGGTTTTTTATTTATACTATAATTAATATGGTTAGAAGGAAGGATTTTCTAAACGTCAAATATATTTATGGTGTTTTGCACATGATTATTATAATATGGTTAATAATTCTTTTTTCTTTTCTTTTATATTACAGTACTGTAACATTATGCACAAACGGTCAGTCTCTGCATATTTCTTTCGCCTCATCCACTGCCATCGTCTTCGTACATTTCCTCAGGAGATCCTCATTATTACGTAACCTTCCTTCAATATGATCGATACTGTGTTATTGAAACTTAACGGAGGTCTCCATCTACTTCTACGGAAATATTAAAAAAAGAATTATACCTCTATTTTATATAGCTACAAATAAAAGTTTATGTTTACATATTATATTATTAATTTAAACTGAAATTAATAATTTCATAAAACAACTATAAAGATTATAACGTCGAAAACTTACAAAAGAACAAACTAAAACCCCAACATTGTCATATTTCAACAAAAAAATCACACAGGTGGGTCCAAGTCCGAGTCGCTTAACCAATACCATTGCAAATTATAAACACTTCAAAAGGCAGCCGCGTAAAAAAAGGTCCCATCTGAATTCAGTTTCGCAATAAAAAAACTGGAAAAGAGTAAAAAAAGTCAGTCGAAAACCGATCTGCGATCGAGTCACTCGAGGCGGAGTGAGGAATGACTGAGCGGGGCCGCGGAACACCAGTTGAACGTGATGCGCTGTTCGTCAAAGTCAAGCGGTTGATGTGGATGGAAACGATTTTTGTCGCCTCTTTTTTCAATTGATACGTACATTTTTTTTGCTGTCATCCTTTTAGTTTTATCGAGTTTAAGTGAGGCAAGTGTGTTTTAACTTGGATTTTGTCTGATCGTAGGACTCGTCCACCATGATTTTACATCGTGTGTTCTATTATATTTCAAGCTATATTTGTTGGTGTATTACGTTAGCTAACGTTTATCTACGCACAACTAACAGTACTAAAACCTAACATAAACCCTCATAAACAATACGAAACAAATCAAAACCTTCACACAAAAAAAGTTCACAAGCGTTCATCCAGCTCCTGCCTAAATCCTGCCATTTTATTTCGCCACTACCCCACTACAGTCCGCATTAAACTACGCGGCGCTATTCGCCGCCTGTGTGTAAATCAAAAGGCTATAAACCACAATTGTACCGAGCCGATTCCATCCTAGTGTACCTTCTGATTTATCCACTAGCGTTGGCGTGAAGCTGTGACGTCACGTTTTTTACTCACTTTTTTATTGATGAAGCCTGGTTAAAAAGTGGCCGGGGCGGGACGGCTAAGCGACCGTCAGAATTGTCGAATGATTTTTCATCCGGACTCATCCCGCTTTCACAGCCATTTGTCAGTGTACTGAAAAAGATGCATGTACGGTGCCCACTCCGGTGGGATGGGTGTGCATTTTTGTTTTTTATCACCTTTTAGGCTTTTATGCGGATCCATTGACATGTTAAAGTGGGTTAGCGTCGGTTCTGTTTATAAATCTATGTGCGTTCTCGTTTTATGTTTTTACTTGTTGTTCAGTAAGTTAGATTTGGTGCAGTTTTGTTTTGTGT